>JAKGRZ010000048.1:0-152304 GCA_022537955.1 Schmidtea mediterranea | reverse complement strand
GACGCAGATTTCGAACCAATCGAAAGGGAATTTTATATCACTGCCAAGGTGAGGAAGTGAAAAAGAAGAATACCGTATGAACCGCATGGTTTCAGTTTACGGAATACGGAGGACGACAGGTTGGACGACGATCTGCTGAATTGGAGTTAGGCAAGATGCAACTGGGAGTAATAATATATTGAACGAGTACAAGATCGGCGGGCAGAAACCAATAAAAGAGAAGAAATCAAAACGAAACGCCAAATAGGGCGACAGCGAACGTCTATAATACGCCAGAATTCACCTGCAGCAGTTGAAGTAATGTCATCACAACGAGAGGAAGAGTACTGAATGAATTCTAAATGGAGATTGGATGGGAAACAACCAGAAGGTACCGGAATCAAGAAGAAGTTCGATGACAGAAACGAAGACGATGATGATACTGATGACAGACGAGGCTAGTGATTGGGTCAAAGACAACTAGTCGATTATTAGAGCCAATACCGTAAGAGGAAATAAAAAGAAAGAGAGGAAGACGCGAAACTCAACAGGAGACGAAGTGGGAACAACTGGGAAATGGAACGAGGAAGACTACGACATCCAAATAGAAACGGCAGACGAAAACCAAACGAAGGAAAAAGCGAGTACGGGCAAGTGGAAAAGAAACCGAGAGGACGACCAAAAATGATAAACCATGCCAGAAAGGAAATACTAAAGAACAAATGCAATGACGCAAGTGACAACAAATTGAACAGCTCAGCCAGTTAACGAGGGGAGCGAGGTTGGAGGGCAGGAAAACTGAAGCCAGACAAGGAGGCAAAGTGGATCAACAGACTAAATACTGATATGCCTGGGATTAGCAAATCCAGAAATAAAGAAAATTTAAAACTAATAATATCGGACAGAAGCGAAGAGGAAGACTTTGATGGCAGCAAAAACCATAAAAATAAGAATAAGGATAAATATAAGTGACGAACCACAACCAAAGATCAGAGAATTATGCTATGATAAATCACTAACGAAACAGTCTGATGACCCAAATGAGATATTTGGTAGGAATGGCGCCCCCTGATGAGCTATGATAGTGATATACAGAGAAAGCGAACTCCAAGATACAACCAACACGGATATGAATTGCGCAATGAACGGATAATATCAGGAAAAAATCGAACCTTCATCCTGAATCCCAAGGTGGTGCAAGCCTTTATAAATTTGTAAGCAAAGTGATCAAGACTTGAATTGCAGACAAGTGAAGATATTACCGGAATCCGAAACCAACGATTAATGCAAGCGATCCAAAAACAGCTAAAAAGGAATGAATACGATAATCACTACAATACTCATATGTGATGATGTGCGTGAAAGGTGGTAGAAACCGTTTGTAGTATATGATTGTGACAACATAAAAGATTGGGTGAGTAGAAGTATCACTAAAAGAAACGGAAGAGTGCAAAGCGCCAAACCCGGTAATTACAGGACAACAGCAACAGCAGATCATATAACGTATTATCAAGAAGTAGATTCATAAAAACAAAATCTAAAGAAGCTCAAGTAACAAGGGAAAATCGTAGTCATTTCAGTGCGAGCAGTGCGAGGGGGCGTGCGCACTCAACAATTATAGAGCTGGAACGGAAACAACATGGTTTCAGTAACGCGGAGCGAATGTTGAGGAAGGATTCACGACAGGACGCATCTCAATAGGCGGGACAGTGAGGAGGTGTGAAGCAGGGGCGAGGAAGGAAAAAGAGCTCGGCCAGTATTACGCGTGGCGAGGGATGGAACGGGGTGGAGAGGGCGGACTGTCAAGGAGGAGAGTACACCCTATTGAATCAATTAGTCAAAGGAGTAGTAGTGATTGAAAGCTATCAAGAAAGTTGGAAAAGTGATCAGGGATGATTTTGATTCCGGAACACGGCAAGCGATGAAAAGTCCCCAAGGTCTAGCAGACAGGTGTAGTGATCATGAAGTAGGGGAATGTCAACGATTGTATATCACGCCGATACCAGAACTTGTAGACTCACTTTATTGAAGTGCAATATTTGACGAAGTGCATAGGACAAGTGCACAGAGAAACAGGAAAACTAAACACGCAAAGAGGCATAGATGAAAATACGGAGAACCTGAGAATCGGAAACCAACGTGATTAACCAAAACCGAACGTGATCGATCAGAGGTCACACCAACAGTAGTATATCAACTGATACCACCATCGGAATGAGATTTATAAAAGGACGAATGGTGAGTAAATGTGACGAAAATGGGTGAAGGGCGGGTGAGTACAGAGTGAGTGAAAGGAAGTGTGAGTGGTGGTGGTATCACGAAAAGCAGCGTAGGGGCCGAACGCAAAAGCGCAAATATGACCCCAAGAGTGAAAACTATATCTGTATATAAATACAAGATGAATTTCTTATATCAAAAGGATTGGCATCAACAGAGAAAATATACTACGATTAGTTGAAAATTGATGGTGTCCTGAAATAGAAAGATATTAAAAGTACAAAGAATTGGGGGCGGGGGATGGCATACGTAATCCAGGATAGTTCATTCCCGCTGTGGATTACCACCTCGAAGATTGAGTGTTTGAGAAGAATCGTTGTAAAGTCAGTTTTACATACATGTGAAAAGACAATCGTCAAACGCCAGAGATTCAAGCAATTCCGAGAGATAAATGTATAAACGAATTAAGATAATGCATAAAGGAAAAATCAGATTCGGCATCAACCAGTAACAAGGGATGATAAATACAGAAAAATTCGTACCTAATAGTTGTTCGGGGAGGGGAGTAAAAGTGAGTAGAGCCGGATTCGAATAAGAGATGAAGTTGGTTACACTTCCAACCGAGTAATTGTAGCGCCACAAAAATATTTTGACTAACAAGAATTGGCTAGCGAAGCAGAATTCAAACCAGTGGATTATCACAAGAGCGTGATAGACCAAACAAAGATCTTGAGCGGGCCAGGAGAACTTTAGTATTCTCGCACAAAGGCGAAGCCATACGATCTACGGATTGTAAACTAGTAGAGCTTGAGGGGGTGAGCGTGAGTGAGAAACCGCTTACGTGAGCTAGGGTTGGGGATTTGGTGTGGACTATTCACCAGATGCCGATTTTTCAACATGCAAAGCAAATATGAGAAAGCCATGTGGGGAAGATTCTTAATCTCGACAGATGATGGAGGAAATTTTAGGAATAATTTCATCATTCAAATTGCGAGGAGTGAGATCATACACGGCGAGAAGTGGTTAGCATGGTTTGCGATATCTACAGGGGAGA
This sequence comes from Schmidtea mediterranea, assembly GCA_022537955.1. Lineage (NCBI taxonomy): Eukaryota > Metazoa > Platyhelminthes > Tricladida > Dugesiidae > Schmidtea > Schmidtea mediterranea. The sequence goes on along the minus strand of JAKGRZ010000048.1, from coordinate 149,054 downwards.
GGGAGAGAAAAGATCAACTTGGGAAGAATGCAATTTGATTCGTTTACCGTGTTTAGCAAAACAGTGTGTGAGCGATGACGGCGTTCAAATTCGCACAAGATAAAGAAGATTGAGTTAGGATCCTACTAAATAGAGCGGTGTCTGATGAAGAAGTGGAGCGAAAATTCCAAAGCAATATGAGACTAGAAGCCGACGGGAAGAGAAACCCAAGGAAAAGTGAAACGGGCAGAAAGCGATTAACTGACGAGGTGGAGGTGAAACTTCAAAATGATATGAGCCAGCGGACAAGCGGCGGGAGAATCAGAGAGGAAGAGCGAATGGCGGAAAATCAGAGGCGAAACTCAAAGGCGGGAGGTGGAAGAATCGGAAAGACAATGAGCATTATTGGACAGGTGGATAAGGTCAGCCACCGCGGCGGAGGGTGTGGATGAGATGTCTGAGAGAGAAGGGGAGCGGGGAGCGTGGGATGCGGATCTAGTATAGAGCGAGTAGGCGGAGCCGGGTGAGAGTATAAAGGCGTGGACCTGTACAAGTACCACAACATTACGAAATACTTTATCCAGTACCATCCGAGACGCGAGAAGGGTGGGCAACTTGGATGAGCGCAAAACCAGCCAAAGATCGGAAGTCTGGATCAAGATCCAGAAACTCGAAACCATCGCTATGTATACAAACTAGCTGGACCAACATTAACGGGTACCATTAGGAATAATGGGTAGAGATAAAAGCAATTATGATACCGGACAAACATTCAGAATAAATATGGATAAAATACCCGGAAGATTGTGGCCATGTATACGAAGAAGCTAACATGGATGTAATAACTTGCAGTAAGGAATCGCGAGTCGCAGTCATCGGAAAAATCTGGTCAATAATCATATTTAAAAATGTGGAAAAATCAATTACGTATCTAGCGTTATTCAGGAAATGAGTGCCAGATTGTATGAATTTAACGGATCCTTCAGCCAGAATTGTTAAAGGAATAATATTGAAGGGGATCTAGGATCGATGGAGCTGAGAGTAAAACGGACCATTATTGTTATGTTGAAATCAGAAGTGAGATGTCAGTAAAATGAGGGTAGGGTGCGCGCGCACACAATAATTTTTACGTAAAAAGTTGAATGAAGAAGAAACCAGAGAGAAATGATTTTCGAACTAATCACAATTGAGAAAAAAAGAAAGAACTGCCATTAGCCAGGAATAGTTTACGTAAACGTTTAACAATGAGAATTCCAGATCAGATGATACGAGATTTCGGTGAGGAAGATAGAAAGTTGCATTACGAAACGAAGAGATTGGAGTTAGGGGACACCGATGATGGACATTAAAACTGCCACAAACAAAAACTTGAAGGAAATGAGAAAAGAATATGGACAATCGACCAGTCAGCTACTAACGAAAACGAGAAAAGACAATACAAAAACTGCTAATGGAATAAAGATATTGCAGCATCGACTTAGATCTCGGTTAAAGCGATGTAACGCAACATGTACGGCATGACATAACCGATGAACCCCAATAACACTACGGCCATTATCGATTGGCAGACCAGAGAAGGCTCAAAATCAGAGGAAGCCAAGAAAAAAGAAGTTCAAAAGATGTAACGCAGGGAGTGATCGAAACCACGTGGCTCCCATGGCAATCCCAGTGGTCATGGTAAAAAAAAAAAACGGAACACAACGGTTCTGTAAGATATCGAACGACTCACGCGGTAACAAAACGGGAAACATTAATTTTTTCCTACACATAAATGAAAATGTTACAAACTTTCACGGACAGCTTATTTTACATCGCTAGATTTAAAAAGTGTTATTGGCAGCATATAAAGGTCAAAGAAAGACAGTAGAGAAAACTGCCTAAATGGAAAGATCTGTAGTACCAATTCAGAAAAATGCCCTTTCGGGGTGACTAACGCCCACGCCGAGCTTCATTCAGAATGTAGAATTTTGTAACCACGGCATTAAACAAGTATGGTATTGATATTATTAATTTATTAGCACCTTCGAGCACATTTAAAAACATCCCCGTAATGTATTTTCGATTGAGACATGGAAATTGTAAAATTGAAACCCGTCGGCAAGATGCGAGAGTTGGGCAAAGGAAAATTACCTTCTTAGACATATATTTCGGCATAAAGGCAAAGAACCAGATCAAGAAACATTGAAAAAGATAAAGAATGCCCAGTAGTACCAAAACAGTCACGCAAGATGAAGAATTTTAGGGCTTATGTGGGGATGGGACTGAGTCGAAGTTATTCAAGAAATGCAACCACTTGCAAACCAATACAAGAATTAACCAAAAAGATACCCGTTCATATGGGGAAAAAAGAACACAAACAGCCTGTTTGAACCCCAACTTTCCAAGAGATAACTGATATCAGCACCAATAGCGTCGTACACCAAGTTTAGAGAGAACCGTTTTTTTACGACAATCGCAAGTTGAGAATATGCATCGGGAGCAGTTCCTGAGGACAATGCGGACGACGAAAAAGAAACGATTATTGGATATATTAGTCGAACATTCAAGACTAATAGAATTACTCTGTGACCCGATAAGAAGCGGGATTAGGATAATTTCAAGCCTATTTTAAACACTTCAAATTTTATTATGGGTCACGAGAATATATATCACACAGATCATCAACCCCATGGTATGGCCTAGGCAACACAAAGAAGCCCTCGAGCAATTATAGATGGCGATTGTCAGCTACAGAATACCGCGTATATAAAATTCAAATCGGAAAAGCAATGCCAACGGCAGATTTTATGGTCAAATGTATTTGATAAGAAGTGATCATGAGTAAGGCGGAATTTGCGATGAGATCTCGCCAGGAAGATATAGATTTCACAAAACTGAAAAGAACGAACAGAAAGAAGACGAGGGAATTAAAAGACAATAATCGGAATTCATGGACACTAAGATGATGAAAATCTTCGACCAACACGTAAATAAGAGAGCATATGAAAAACACGGACATCGATATTACCTAAGAAGGCGATGGTTATCATTAATGGATTGAGAAACGATCGTGTGTTTACCAGAATTAGACGAAAAAGAAAGTATTGATGCAATTACCACACGGAAACTTGGAGGCCACATGTCAGCAAAAAAGACCGGAAGCAAAGATTACGTCAAAAAATTTACTGCAAATTGGAGAGAGCGGAAGAAGAGGATAAAGAAGTTGTCTGATAGGCGCAACGAGGAAAAGCCAGGAAGTAAATGAATAGCGACCGTTAAAGCCAATGCAATTCACCAGAACCAATGACGTGGTCTGCAATGAATGTATAGGACCATACAGAACTAACGATGGAATTCTATTATATGGAGTAGTGAAGAATAATATTTATCAAAAATTCCCGCGGAAGCATCGCAATACCAGATCAAAAAGCCAGAACCAATAGCGAGATCCTCAGTAGAAAATTGCGTAGATACGGAACACCAAACGAATTTCTAACTGATCAAGGAACCAACTTTATTGAGGCGAAATCATAGAAGAAGTAACGAACTACTTCAGATTGCGAAATTGAGAACATCGCTTACCATCACAAACAATGGTCAACCACGACCTTCAACGCCATATTAATGAAAGTGATGTCAGAGGATACGTAGCAACACCAAAAAAGACTGGGAGTAGATATATAAACCTAGCCCTATGGCTTAGTAGAATGTCATAATTCAGCAACAAAAATCGAGTCCATTAAACAAATTAATGTACGGCAGAGGAGTGCAACATGGCCGATAGACTTAGAATATCAACCGACAATTCAACAGTATATGGAAATTGTGATTATGTAACAGGATTCAAGAGCGGATGCAAGAGATCTGGAAAACAGCAGGTTATGAATATTAGATTTAATCAAAGAGCTACAAAGAGTTACATGATAAAAAGGCGGATGTACGTGAGCACACTTTCAGTTGAAATTGGTAATAATTGCGACGCCAGAAATTATCCAGGAGTAGCCAAAAATACAAAAGTATGTGGTAAGGACCTTAGAGATAATGTATGTTAAACGAGAACAATGGCGAGTTAAATTGGTCAATAACCACTCACTAGGACCTATTTACGTGAACGTGAGTAGATGTAAACGATACGAGAACAATACAAGAGAACAAATCGAGGTATGCAAACTAGATCAGCAAAGTCAACAACTGAGGTATTAAACGAACTAAACAATGGAGTCGAAAGATAGAAGCCGACGGCAAATAAAACTGTGAAGAACGCTAACCGGATGAATCGCGAGAGAGAATAACTCTAAGGACGCGACCGAAGACAATGGTAGATGGGAGGATGGAGATAATAGTAAAAGGCCAGTCAGAGATAAGTCCAGAATGGGTCGGAAGGGAAAGGGGATGGATGAGAATAGTAAACAAAGACAGGGGAAAATCGCGCTGATTATGCCAAAGGACTAGGAAGGTTCCACGCAGTAATATCTTATCAAAGAAAGATTCGCCATGAATTCACGATGGCATGTAGAGGAAGTTACCCACCATATTGCAGGACAGCATAGAAACACCAACGAATAATGTATAATTCAATTTATTGCAGAAAGTGCGGGACACAGTAAATATACCAAACGAAGGAGGGACAGACACACGAATGCTCGCGGGTTGCAGCAGATGCTTCTACAAGCGTCCCTGAGGGGGAGATTGACTAAAAAACCGATCATCGTTCAAAAGGACGAGAAAGATAGTGGAGGAAAATAAAGTTACTACACTATGCATGGACAAGTCGAGACGAAGGCAGAGTGGCATAAAATATAACCAGTTTAACCCGACAAACAAGAGAGAGATGCATGGGTAAAACATCAACATGTATGGGAAGCTAGTCGATCGCAAACGACGACAGCAGACAGCCAATCTGTTGAAATGACGAGGTTCACCACTTAAAGGTAGTTCAATGTGTAGAGGTGTGTATGGAGTGGGGTAAGAACAGAAACTTCTATTGAAAACAATATGCTCGATATCCATTTCCAAAGACGATAAAAGCAATGTTAATGGGGAGGACTGGAAGATGGCACCAGATCACCCAAGAAGAGAAGCAATACGAAGTCGGAGTGAAAGGACACTATGATGATGAAGACATAGATGGCATCGAAAGCAAAAGATTTCAAGCGAAGGCAACAAGAATAAAAGAATGGGACGTATAAAAGCGAAGTAAGTGGAAAGAGATACGAGGGAAAAATGGAATAAAAATGTCGGGAGCGACCATTCAAAGGAAATCGGATGGAATAATAATGGAGGTAGGAAAGTGATGACAACAGCCAAAAAAAGGAGGATCAAAATGCTAGATGACGGAACGAAATAAAACGCCCAACAACAGGAGAAAAAGGAAATCATCGTAACAAGAACGTCAAAGAAGACAGAAAAGCGGGCGTAACGAAGGGAGAACGAAACAAAGGATGAGTTACTACGAGCAAACAAAGGAGAAGAAATTCAAACCGGACCGACCTGCTACAAAAAAATGATAGTTGGATTACTCAGCTCAAAGTTACGGAAGCTGAGGAAACATCACGCGAAGGAGATTTAAAATCGTTCAAGAATACGAACAATAAATGAGAAAGGAAGCGCAAGCAAAGGAATATGCTTACAACTGACGAGTGAAGATAGCATAATTCCATTTCGGTCATAGGAAAAGCCAGAAAGATGGGAAATACGATCCGAAAACCTCGTTTCATCATGCCAAACACCAAAGATGTAGTTAGAGATGCTACAAAAGATAAACGTAAAAATCCAAGTAAAACAGAAGTAGGCAATATTTACGAATAAATAAACAGAGGATAGAAACCATGACATGTTAGTGTATACAAAATAAATTAATCGATTGTTGGAAAAAGAATTCAAAGCAGGAAAGAAAAGGGGAATGGGATAGCTAGAAGGAAAGCCGGGATATATATATGTGCCACAATGACATATTAATAACCTTCCACATAGCCAAACCCTGCGAGAAAAATTCACAACACCAAAAGAAGAGCCATACAAAACGTCGAGCACGAGAAAATAAAGAAATTAATAATAAAAAATTAGAGTCCAAACCCAAAGAGTGGAGAAGAGATAATAGATTGAAAAATATGGGCAAAAGAACCTATCACAAAAGTTTGTATATTCGAAACCAAAATGAACGAAACGATGAATTGAAAAGAATCAAAAGTCAATCAATGGAGGATATCAAAAACAATATACCGTTACCTTCAACTAAAGAAACTTGGAAAATCATATAGTAACGTTCGAGAGAAGAGATGATTTACTGGAAATCATAACAAGAAAATGTTACTAGAACAATACGACAAAACGTCCGGAAAAAAGAAACAAAAGAGGAACCGTATCAACGCCAGATCAGAGAAAGTAAAGCATAATATAAACATAGGTAAATGCAGCAAACGAAGAGAAATATAATTTAGAACACAGGTGAAAAAACCTATCACAAAATCTGCATATACGAAACGCTAAAGGAAACGACCAGTAAACAAAAGGAATCCAATGCGAAAAACAAGCAAAACTTAAAAACCAACAGTTACCGCATACAACGAAAGAAAACTGAATATGTAATAAACATTAAAAGAATCATGGACATTGAGAGATGATAAAAGAGGAAACACCACTAAGTCAATGCAACCAGAATCAACCAAATAAAAAACAATCTGAGGAAAACCAAGAAACGGAACATGAAAAGAATGATCATGGACGACAGCCACTTTCAATTTCACAGCATTAACTCCAAAGGCACTCCAAAAGTACAACCAAAAGAGGATAATGGAGACACCAATGCCAAGGGAGACAAACCAGCAGCCTAATGAAAAACTATATGATTAAAATGATCTGGAATAACAACAGCAGTAGTAAGCAGGTACTAGTGGAATGGGGCTGGATATAATTCAACTTAAACTACCAATGCAGGAAAGAGTAACGAAGAAAAGATAGGCAGCAGTTAGAAAATTCATTACGATATCAACAGGACATTGACGATGCAGAAAAAAACTGGAGGATATTAAACATAGAAATTCAGCACAAGCGGACTCTGGTTAAAAGAACCGCCCATTATCGAAGCACAAACATATGGTCAAACGAATCTGATTGTTATACCAGATTGAATGAGAAATATGGGATATACGAACATTGCGTATAAGTCCCCGGAGACGATGGTATAAAACGAGAAAGGAGTTCTGAATAGTGTAAAATCATTATGTAGATAATAGTAGTAATAGATTACACGTATATATAAATATTGTACAAATGTGTCAGAAATTGTAAGCAAACAGAAATGAAAATGCGACATTTAATGATGTATTAGTAACAACAGATGAATCCGAATATGTAAATCAACAAATCAAGTGAGGAATACCACCTTCACAGAAGCAATACAACAACCAGCAGTGCCAATGTACCTATAGAATGAGAATTAAATCACGGAATTATACCCCAAGATTCCAAGGAATCGAGGCAACTGGAGACGACAATTGCGAATTATGACACTAATAACGAACAATGCGCAAACTCAGTGACAATACTCAGTGTATTAACGGAAAGCGTGAACAGAGGCCCAACAGCATAAGACTAGAGAAGCAACAAGACTATACTACAATTGCAGAGTGAATGAACAATTAACAGAGCAATTAGTGGCAAGCTGACGAATGTGAAGACTACGTAATTTCAACAGCACGTTAGCCCAGCAAGTTGGGTGGAATGGATAGCATCCATGCCAGAATTCACCCCAGAACCGGATTCAACAGTAGAGTAAAAATAAAGCGTACCTTGTAAATATGTATAAATAAAACGTGATAGAAGCCAAAGCAACGTCACATAATCGAATTTGTAGGATATATGCAGAAATTTCGAGGAATAAGAAGAGAATATCCATTCCGAACTACGAGACGAATAATTGAAGGAAAAAACAAAGTGGTGAATGTATAAAGAAAACTCCAAATGTTTGCATGTTAAGTTACTGATTGAGCAAGACAGACGAAATGCGGATGAGAATATGTACAGATTGTACGATAGAGTAATGAACCACAAACAATAAAATGCCCTGGATTGCGACGAGGACGATGGAAAAGAGATGAAGAGATCCACACACAATGGATAAAGCTACCAACACAAGAGCATCAACAACCTATTAATTCAATGCCAAGTAAAAGAATGCGAATGGAAAGGACGTATGAAGGAGCCAAAGTCACGCAAACAGAATAATTATAACGACTGACATTTATGCGAAAAATGTCAAACATTCATAACGAAAAGACTATGAAAACATCACAATGTGCTCAAGAGAGAGGAGAAAATAGCGATTCTGTGGGTCATCGACGAATGGATAAAAATAGAATGGAACATCGGATCCAAAAGAAGAGAAACAATTTATTGATCTCATCGATAGGAAATGCACAAACAATCGACAGAGAGATAAAGTCCAAGATAAAAGAACATTGGACGAATGTGCGGCAACCAGTTCAAATGTCCATTAGAATTATTTTCAAAATTGCCAAAACAACCTACAGTGGCGAAAGCAAAAGTCACATGATAGAAAATAGTATCGAGCATGCCGAAATCATGATGAAAACGATAGGAATGTTGGCATGGGAAGTAAAAAGCCTACGAACAGAAAATGAAGCACAAAAGGCACTAATAAGAGAAATATTAGAGTCCAGAAAGAATTTCGAGAAAGCCAAGGAAATACCCTCAAGAAAATGGCCGAAATAGAAAGGAAATGCAGAACAGATAAACCACAGCCTAAAAGAATTAGAAACAACAGTCGGTAGCAGAAACTCTTACAGCACCATTATATGGAAATAACCGAATTCGCAGAAAACTCCAGAGAGCAAAAAGTGGAACACAGAGAATTTTAGACAGCCCACCAATATACAGTTGGGAAAATGGATACAAATTGGGCATTAGACTATATCCAAATGGAGATGGGAATGCAACGGGCACCCACATCAGTGTCTTCGTCAGAGTAGGAAAAGGAGATTACGACGAGCTATTAGCATGGCCTTTTAAACAAAACATGATATTAACAATGAAAGGATATGAGGACTACCGCAATCCAATCAGAACAGGAAATGAACCACAGATGGGAAGACCAACAACCGACTGGAATACAGCGATTGGGACACCACGTTTCTATCCACAACAACGATTGAGAGGAGAAGGATTCTTGCGAGAAGATAATCTGTATATAAAATTAGAAGTAGAAAAGCCGGATAAGACGTTGTAAAAGGAAAAGAAAGTGTAAATAAATGTAAATAAAATAATAAAAACCAAATAAAACCAAAAAATTACAAATAATCAGAAAAATCAGAAAAACAAAAATTCAAAAATAATGACGATATTTAGATGGCAAGCGGAATCAGCGAAGAGATAACAATACAGATGAGAGAAGGACCAGATTCGATATGGACGAGATTATGGAAAAAACCAGAAGAAGAGGAAAAATCCAATATACTAACAGCAGCAATAACATACTATGCGGACTTTGATGTGGAAGAAAGACCACAACAAATTAGAACAAAAGTGTATCCACCAATGAGGGTAAAAGACGAAAACTTGAGAAAAGAGGAACAAAGATACTTAACGTTTAAAGATAATAAAGTATTCAGTGACCGACAAAGTCAAGAAATGGCCGCACAAGGATTTTATTTCACGGGAACGCCAGAACTACCAGACGAAGTCACTTGCATCTTTTGTCAAGGAAAACTCGCACAATGGAAAAAAGGAGAAACAGCAAAACGGGAACATCGAGAAAAACTCCCGAGATGTCCATTTATGTTAAATTTAGATGTCAGAAACCAAGCAATGAACAGATCAGAAGGACTTCGACAATCGGAAGTAGACAAGGATGAAAAGGGAGGAGAGAAAAAGATAACGATAATAAAGGGTTTCGAAGATCCAGCAGAATTAATCTGGGAAAAAGAAACTATAAAGAGAACATTCGGAGAGAGAATTAAAACTTTCAAAGGAAATCCAAGAGCAGCAGCATTTGCGAGTCAAGGATATTGCCAAACAGCCAGAGGAATAATGTGCGAAGGATGTAAAAATCAACAGCCAATACCAGATCAGAACGTCACAAAACTAAAGCATAAAGGAAAATGCATGTATAAACAAGAAAAAGAGTCAAAGAACATCGAAATAATAATTACTAACCAGCAAGTGGAAGATATATTAGATCGACCAAAAACGAGAACCATAATGCTACTATCAGGAGTGGATACTCAAAAAATGAGAAAAATAATCAAAGAAAGGTTAGCTAATAATTTAGAATGGTACGACTCGACACAAGCAGTAATCCGAGCAATCAAGCGATATCAAGAGAAACCAAAAGAGAATCGAGACAAATCGATGATAAAAGAAGCTATTTTGGAGCAGTATCAATGTGTGACATGTTGGCAAAAACATGTTGAAATAATTTATATTCCTTGTGGACATATGGTCACATGTGAAGCGTGCGGGATAAAAGTCAATATATGTCCAGTATGTAGAAAGCCGATCAACGGGCGGATCAAAGGATTCCGTTTCGCTGATCAGTAATTAAAAATGGAAGCAATATGTAAAAAGTGTAAATAAAGATAAACGTAAAAACAAAAAAATTTATAAAAACTCAAAAACCACAAAAATACGAGATGATGTAAATTATGATAAAACTTTGAGATGATTGAAAAGAGAGAATAATCGATTATTAATATTTAGAAAACAATTATGAATCCAAACGAGATAAAAGAAGTTGTAACAGAAGCTGAAGAGTCAAAACCAGCAATCAAGGATCAATCGGAATCAATAAAAATAACAAGTGAAGAAGTAGAATTATGGAGACAAAGGACGTTGCAATTAAAAGAAATGCTATTAAATCGCAGAGGAAGAATTAGCACAAGAGACCCAAAAAACGAAAATGATGAAAGAGAAGTGGGAAAAGCAACTAGAACAAAAAAGTAACTTACCCAGAAGGAAAAGAGAAAACGTACCAAGAGCGAGAAGAGGAAATGATGAAGGAATTTATGCGGAACCAAACTAGAATCAAAAACCAAAGAAAAGAGATACAAACTCTAGAGCAAGAGAAGCAGGATCAACAAAGTGAAATAGAAAGATTGAGAGAAGTGATAAAAGATAAAGAAGCAGAGATACGAGAAGAAGGAGAGGAGACGATAAAGATTATACAACAAATGCAGGAGGAAATTGGGCAAATTAGCAAGAGAACCTAGAGAATAAAACCAAGAGAACCCATATGGAACAAGCCAAAGAATGGGCAAAAAGACAAGCGCGATATTGGAAAATCAAATGGACAGAAGACAGAGAACACTCAAGAAGTAATTGGGAATCGCGGATCAGACATTATATTCAGCAAATAGCCGAAGAAGAAGATAGAACAAGAGCGTACAAAGCTAAATGGGAGAACGCAAAGATCGAAATCAATAAACTAAGAAATCAAGGGCCAAAACCATCAAAGAAAGCTAGAGAGCCCAGAGACGATAGACAAGAAAGAATGCTGACTCAGATAACGGATCAAGCAAGAAAATGGCGAATAGAATGTAGAATACTCGAAGACGCCAACGCAAAACAATTCAATCATATAGTGAAATTGGAGCAGGAAGTCGAATATAAACAGACCAGAATAAAAGAGATGCAGATCGAGCAGGACGAAGCCCACCGACAAAGACGAATACAACGAATAAAAACGGAAAAGAAAGAAAGTTGGATTAAATTAGAAGCAGGAAAATGGAAGGACCAGTACCAGGAAGCCAAAAAAGAGATAAGACGATTACCCAAGAAATTGCTGAATACCGAAGATTGGGAGCTATGGGAGCAGATTGAAGAGCAGAAACATACACTCGACGATTACAGTAACCAAATACGAACATTAGAATTTAACGAACGAATCAGAAAGAATACAATAGACAGGCTCAGAAAAACCGAAAAGGCCCACAGAAAATGGATTGATCAATTAAATCAGAAGATACTGGAAACCTTAAATGAACAAACTGACGAAAGAAGACAAAATCAACAACTAAACGAGAGGGATAACAGAACTCCAACAGGAGGTGAACGGACACCGAGGAGTTACAGTATTTAAAGAAATTCAGTTGAGACATCAACTCGAAGTCAACGAACAGTTGAAAGAACAAGTTGAAGCAGAGATCAAAACGATGAAGCAAGGATATGAGGAAAATGAACAGAATCTGAGAAAAGAGATTGAAAAGTTAAAAGCTTTGGAAAATACGCATCAATTGGAAACGCAAGTGGAAGAACTAACGGAAAATACAGAATATCTTGCCTATCTCTTAGACGAAGAGATACAAATATCAAGCGCCTTACGTGAAGAGGTAAATATGTTACAAAGTCGACCACCAATCCTGCTTATGCCGTTATACCCAACGAAATTCCAACCCAAGTACCCGCCGAACCCGATGAAGGATTCGGGGAGACGGACGAAGCGGCAATGTAAATCTAAAGGGGAAAAGTTGTAAAAAGTGTAAAAATAGTGAAAATAAAAAAATGATAAAAAACAAAATTATAATCGATGTACATTTAGTATGAATTTGAATGAAGTAGAAATCCGAATGAATCTAGAAGACGGAGAATACGTACCAAGCCCAATTCAATTGGTAGAACCAATCGAGCAAGACCCACTGAGATATTACAGTAAAAGATGGAGAGCCGAAAGAAAAGAATGGCAAGAATTAGTGGAGGAGCAAGAATCAGAAATCGCCCGGATAAATCATCAGTTAATACAATCTAAACAACTAACCAATATGATAAAACGAAAAACTAACATCTAGCATGGGAGAAAACAGAGACCAAAAGAGAGAAAATGAACGATTGAGACGAGAATTTGCTGAAATAAAAACCCGTGTAATCCTGGAAGACTATTGGAAAACCGAAGCAGAACGAATGCGAGACAGCAGAAAAAGCGAACAGAGATACGTGCTACAACTAGAAGACAGTTGTAGAAAAGCCAGAGAAATAAAAGAAAGTCACCAACAAGCTCAGGACGAAATTAAAACATTAACCGAACAGCTTCAAGAAGCGAGACGAAAGCTGGAAAAAAAAACAACCAAACGAGTCAATTATAAACGTCAAATCAAGAGAAAACAAACAAAAGAAAGAAATCTTCAAATGAAAATTCATAATCAACAAAGAATAATCAAAGAAGGCAAAGAACGATTAAAAGAACTCCCAAAATTAACCGAGCGATTAATAAAAGCCCCAAGTCCTGATAATGAGATTTTCGGAGAGTAGGACTAAAGAGGAGTGCGAGATACACTCAACCCCAGAAAAAGAGAAAGAGTAAAAAGGGCTAAACTCCACTGTAAATAAACGAAATAATCTTGTAAATAAATGAAAATTGACTATGTATAAAAACAGAAAGTATGAACCTAAATCTGTGGATAATAATGATGATAGTAATGGGAGAGTGCAATACCGAGAATCCGTTAGAAAAATGCGAGAAATCCCAACCCTTCAGAAGAGAGGACAGCACCTGTGCCGATTTCAAAGAAATTTGCAGAAACCCTGATAATGAAGAATGTCAACAAATAAACCTCCAATGTATACAATGCCCCACAAAAGAAAACAAGGACGAGATAAAACAAAATATCGAAAGAACCCAAATAATGGTACAAACCCTACTGAAAAATAATGAAGAGATAGCCAATATAAAAAATGAGAACCGAGAGATAAAGAAAACCCTAGAAAATATCATCAGACAAATTCAAAGAACAGCCAAAGCAAATCCCAAAAATAAACCAATCCAAGAAATTCAAAAGATCGTCCTATCAATTAAAAAACAACCAGGAAAACAAGTGGGACAGAAAAATGAACCCAGTACAACAAGTCTATCAATCAAACTTATGCTACCGATTAGTATAAACTTCTAACATGATACTCCTAATATCCTGTCTCATCATCGGCCTAATAAAAAACAAACAAAGGCAAAATACCCAAATTCAAAAGGTCAGAAGAATGTTCACCCAAATTCGAAAAATTACCAAAACTAACGAAACGACAAGACTCTCGCAGATTTCCATCAATCACCCTTCAAGATCAGCCCAGCTTGAAAGCGAAACTCAAGCCGTCAGTGATTCATTCGAAAACAAATACAACTGAGTTACAGTAACTGATATTGATTTGAACTGATTAACTCGTACTGATCAACAGTGATTTGAACTGATATTACAAAACTTGCACTAATATTAAAACTGAACTATCTGATTTATTTGATTACGTATCGTAGTAGGACCTTAAGTCCATCTTTATCTTGATGATTAACCTTACCGTAGACCTTTTAATGAATATGAATACCGAAAACGGAATGTATGTATCATTTTGAAATCAATTGAAATTGCGGGTCGCAATTTTTACGGACCCCCGAGTGTTTTATGTTGGGCCAGAACGTAAGCGGCCTTGAGAATGTTTAAATGGATCAGAAACACACACGCAAATACAACATGCAATTCAAATAAACCCTAAAACACCAATTAAACCATATAAAATCTGAGAAATGAAAGAATTAAATATAAAATAATAAACATAAAAATAAATTAAAATATTAACAAAATGCACCAAGATCCGCACGATATCTACACAAACACAACAAGAAAACACAACAAATTCGACGAAATTGGAAAAATCAATTAAAGTTCATTAAAATGAAATCTAAATCGAAAAAATTGAATTAGCAATAATCCAATAAAAATTCTAAATGAAAAATTATAAAAATAAATCAAAAATAATAAAAATAAATAATAGAATTTGCTAGAAAAGAACAAGGTCGAATTTTGTTTTACTACATCAAATTTCACACACCAGAAAATTAGGTATATATACTGATCCATTTTCACATTAAAGTTAACCATTTTTGAAAACACACCGTGTTTCGAAACAACCATAAAACCATTTCAAACTATTTGAATCTTGTTTAATTACTTTAAATCTATTTGAGATCGTTGTTTTTTGAATTTTCAGCAATAAAATTTTAGGTGAGGATCATTGATTTTGGAACCCTCTTTCCACGCCCCGTGCCTTGCATCTCTGTAGAGCTCTGCTCGGACGTCGGCGTGGGGAGAGAGGCATTTTGGTTTATTGTATGATACATGAATTTATGCTATTTTTATGAATTGAATGGTAACTTGTTATTTTTGTTTTATAATTAATAAATATTATGAATATATATAACTTATTTTATATGCTTTTATAAAGATGTCGAAATTTTTCCGGCCCACAGCCGACACCTAATGCAAGTAAATAAAATCTACATACAATTCAGATTCGTGTAAGTGCGTGGAATATCGCCAATGATCTGTGCCCGTGAAGACCCGGCGTGCGGAACGCAGAGTTGGAACGTCAATATTATCCCTATAGATGAAACGAGAAATAAGGAAGAAGTCTCTGGCTGCTTCCTCGTTTCTCCTTTCCATAAAATCGACCTAAAATCTTGCTACACACGGCTAAAACTCATCA
This sequence comes from Schmidtea mediterranea, assembly GCA_022537955.1. NCBI lineage: Eukaryota > Metazoa > Platyhelminthes > Tricladida > Dugesiidae > Schmidtea > Schmidtea mediterranea. Next base: position 133,616 of record JAKGRZ010000048.1, on the reverse strand, counting down.
CACCGAGTAGTCCAGTGGGCACTCATTAAATATAATATGAACACATTATACGCCTAAGGTCTATTAACGGGGAATGGCACGGGGAATGAGTTAAAATCAAATCGTTGATATTGATTAATAATTTGAAATAACTTAGATGAAAAGTATTGGTACGATTGAATTGAACTTGTCTTTCAAATAAATTAATATGGACGTATTTCACTAATTCAACCAAATGTAGTTATTAATTAAAATTAAAGTAACTATTAGTTAATATAAAGCAAAACTAAAGTAATTCGTAAAAATTTTATCACTTAAATTAATTATTGAGTAAAAATGTGTAATTGTAATTAAAAGAAAATGATTAAAAAAATAAGTAAACATTGATTAAATTCTATTAATTAAAATAACTATCAAACAAACTGATGTAACTCATTGATTCAACAAACATTGAAATAACTATCGATGAAAAACTAAAGGAAGATTAAAACAACCCATCAAATTATTATAGTTAAAGGTGAAGTTTTATTTGGGAAAAATTACGTGATCACCTTATGGTAATTTATTGAATATCAGTGAATAAATTTTTGAATGAGAATGTCAACCATTGAAACTCAGTAATTAGAAGAAACATTAAGCTAAATTAATTGATTTGATGGACAAGTTCTCTTTAATATTAAGATAGATTTAATTGAACCACATAAATTCTTTGACTTATACTGAGTCAACCTAAATATTGAGTATTATCGACTAGGATTCGAACCAGCCCAACTAATGTGGACGACAATATGACTGATTCCATCTCTGAATTAATTATGACAAGATCCCTTATTAATTCGTATACAAATTACTTTAAACATATTAAAACGAAAAAATTATGTAAAATTTATTTTCAGTAAATTACAACTATTCACTCACGTAAATCCCAAAATGATACATAAGAAATCCAAGAGACAAATGAATTGGCTTAATGTAAAAAATTCCAGTAGAAGTCGAATCATAAAAATGAGATAAATCGATCCATAATTTGGCGACAAAGAAAACTCCCTTAAAATATGCGAAAAAATCAAGTAATTAAATAAAATAAATTACCAGATGACCCGATCGTAACTGATAAAAACACTATCGTCCTTACTAAGAAGATCCCTTGTCCCGATAGCACGAGATAAGCAAGTAGTCTAAAATCCATGAACCACTGCAAACTCGTTGTAATAAACGTCGACCATGAAATAATTTACGAATTGCACATTCATCACCTGGAATAGATGCATAATTTGTTGATTTAAAAATTCACACGCTTACCGATCGGTATCTCCGGTAACATAAATATCCGCTACAGTAGCCGAATCGTGAATGACATGCGTTTTCCGGCTTGTCCGGATGTCGATAGTGCATTTTTCGTTATAATCAACGATAATTGTCCATTCATTGCATTTCTAAATCATGCGTTCTCCGAATAGTCCAGACGAAACCTTAAGATTGCGACCCACAATCAACAATGAAGCTCCTTCAAGTAACTCTTCAATTTAATTCCATAATAAAGTTGTAATAATGTTTGAGGCATAGGAATGATCTAGGGCGTTAACGAATAAACTTTACAAATTTTGGTTGCGAATCTAGAAGCCCAATTATTAACAAAAGTTAGAGCTCTCACGACCAACGAACCTCTGAGATCCTGTCGACTTTGGTTCCGTATTTTCATCAATCTAATAAGACAGCCATGCCATAAAATAACTAAGTAGAAATTAATGACCAAAATTCCGTCTCAACTATAGTAGGAGATTACCAGAAATCCATATTTCCTTTTGCCATGGAGAGACTAATTCGTTGGATAATTGTACCAGTATTTTTTACTTAACTAATAGATCAGATCCTAAGCACAAGTTTGGTAACGATCTTAGATGATTTATTTTATTATAAATAATAATCGTTAAAATTGTTTTGACTTATTTTTTTTTTTGAGAATTTAATCATCAAAATATTAATTAATTTAAGTGGTTGAAAATTTATAAACACCCAAAGGTTGTTTTACGAGAATAACTTAACCGGTCGTCTATTTAATTATGCAAGGTCAAGACATCTAGTGGACATTCAAACGAGCATCCATTTTAATGTTAGGGATAAATAAATCACCGGTAATCGGATGAGATAAAAAGACAAATGATTTCTTACACCGACCCCGCGGCATGGAAACGAGTAACCCAGCAGCTTAGCGATTATCATTCTCCCTTGGCACGATACATGATCGAACCGGCTAGAAAGAACGCGTTCCGTTTTAAGTTCCGAGAGTCATGACACTTTGAAGTTAAGATATTCCAGTTCTGTTAAAATGATGAGCAATACTATCCAACTATGTACAGAATAAAAAGAATAATTTTCCTTCTCACATTCAGGACCGACCGAGGCTATGCTCGAACTCCCTGCCCATGTAGTGGAACAATGGAGGCAGGCATGGAATCGGGTGTATCAAGAGCGATACCCTGACATGCCTGAAGATGACCAGTGCGAAGACATATCGCCGGAAGAGTTCATGCGGCAGTTCCGGAAGCCGTTTGACGAGCCTGATCCTTCCCAGGATATCTTAACTCAGGCCCAAGAGCTTCTGGAGGACCTCCTCCAACTCCAACGTCAAGTCGAAGCAGATGTGGCAAGGGCCACAGCACACCTGGCCAACGTCCAAGATGACCTGATGGCAGGACGGTTAGCCAGTAGATACCCACCCTCACCAAGGCCAGTTCGAAACCTCAAAAGGCCAGTATTCGTGATCCCTGGCTACTCACCAGAAGAAGGGATCAAGCGATTTCTTGCAGACGATTGATTCTTGTTTTTGATGATTTGAATATTAGTATTGTAAACCACTTCTCTCTTTTATTATTATAGTTTATTTCATTTTTTATACAAAACTGTTTGAGTTTAAACCAAATTGTCATTAATAATCATCCGAAAAATTCAACTCTTATTATTCCAGAGATGGACCCCATGCAATTGCTCCAGAACGAACTGACCCAAGCAAGGCAATCCAATAAGAACTTACACGAACAACTTGTTCAATTAGTGCGAGAAACTCAGCAAATAAAAGCAACATGGATCGAGCCCACGAGAAGTAAACGATTATACCAAAAACTAACTGCGGCCCAGAAGGGATGGGCAGAAGAAAAGCAGTTAGTGCAGGGCCTAAAAACACAAATCAAGGGGTTAGAGGTAGCGTTATCCGCCTGTCAGGAGGGAGTAGCGGTAACCTACCCTCTAGTCTTCGCTCCTGCTCAATTGGCCTATCGCGAAGCGAAATCTACTCCATCGGCACTCGCAACCACTTCAGTCACCTCGTCCACAGCCAGTCGTCGACCTGGGCGGAAGGAGCGGGCTAAACGTCGAGCCGCTCGATCTTCTAATCCGCCAGCACTCCCACAATCTTTAGATAACTAAAACATCATCTATGTATATCGTGGTTTTCATGTACATTTTATTATTTTAAATACATCTTGAGGTTTGAAGTAACGCTGTAGAAAGGTTAGATAAGTAGTAACTCGATTTCATGGTTAACCTAAATTCAATGAAATAAATAGATAAACAATAGAAACTAAAACGCAAGGGGACCAAATAATGTTAAAGCGAGCACAGGTCTTCTATCGACAGCTCGTGAACCCGAGGATTGTCCGAGCAACTATAGTATTAGCTAATGATACTCAATTTTTGCGGGCAGTCCACCACTTGAACACATTACCAACGTTGCCTAGCAACGGGTGCCAAGTGGCAGTTAGCATTTTTTGTATGGCGTTACGGGGCAACCATGGAATAATTTAAAACAAAGGACGAAACCCTGTAACCCACCAATTAAAAAATTAAGAAAAATAAATAACAAAAGAGAAAAATATAAAATTAAATAAAAGCCCATCAAAAAACCCGAAAAAATGGCCAAAAAAGATTCGAAATTAGCTGATTGGTCGCACACACGCACGAAAACAGTATAAATACAATAGCCATTGTCATAAAAAATAACCTTAAAAATTTTGAAATTTTACAAGTTTAAATTTGAACTTTAGCATTTGGTGAGTTGTAATTTATTTGAATAGATTTTTATGATGTTAATCTTTTTTAATTATGGATGGTCGAGGTACTTTTAGTATCGACGACAGGTCCCCCTAATTTAATATTATTTTATACATGTTGTAATTTGTGGAAGATGGCTTGGCAGGATTCAATTCCCTCAGTTGATTTTGAGGGATGTTGATGTGCTGCCTTGTCGTCAACCACCCTTCGGTGTCTGCCCGGTATGGTCAGGTCTCGTCACACTGATCGCGGAGTAGGACGCCGTCGTACTTCACCGTGGCGGCCATTGCAATGTTGGTCGGAGGGGTAGGGATTAAAATGCGGGAATATCGACATAGCTAGGGGGAAAACATTCAAATGAATGTTTAGGTAGGGATGCAATTTTTGTTTAAAACCTGTCGAATTTTTATATGAGAAGGGACGACTAGGGTTAAGTCGGTAGAAACGAATAAATGGATTAGAAAAATTGAATGTTTCTTTTTTATTTTTTTTCCTTTTGTAAGAAATGGTTGTATAGAACATTTCCAACCGAAAATTATGCTTTCATAAACTCAGTAAATGACTGGAGCATCAGAATTTTTCTTTTCTGCATCGGATGTTTTGCTTTACTAGTTCTAATGACAAATAGGATATCTTCACAATTAATATCAAACCATGAAATAAGTGTAATAGAGAATGTTTGAGGAATGTTCGGATTAATTAATTTTAAATTTTATAATTATTATATTTAATTTATTTATAAATATAACCCATTAATGGAATGAAACTCTCCCTCGTTTAGTCGGGACAATCTCAAGAAAATCCTTCTGAAAATTCTCATCAAACGTTTTTCAATAATCAAAAATTCCTTTCCTCAGAATGCATCCAGGATATAAAATCCCCAAATCATCGCGAAAATCAGATGCCACGCCATTACAATTGAACCATGACTTATGCCAACAGAAATATAACAAACTGTCCGCGGAGCACGAACGCACGCTCGGCACGTGGTTCGCTCCCGAAGCGGTCAAAATCCTCCAGGATAAAATCCACCGGCTGTCTAGATGCCGAGAGGATTTAATTGCAGAGAACCGGGCTCAGAGAATCATAATCAACGACCAGAGCGCCGTCTTGGTAGCATCATTCACGGAAGCCGAACTGGTAAAACGACTAGCGGGTCGCGATCTAGCATTAAAGTTGAATTTGATCCACGCGAACCATCTTCCAGAAACAATTCAAGCTGGTCCAGCTCAGACACCCAGGACCAGCAAGAAACACCATCCCAGCAAAAATCGTCGTCGCCGTGAACGACGCCGAGCTGAAGGCCTCACAATCTTGAATAATGCTGCGCAAGTGCTCGAAGAAGCAGCCGCACTCGTCGCGGAGCAGCACCCGGAATTTGTGAAAGAAGATGACACCACTCTAACCCCGAAAAGATCAAAAGAACATATGCTCCCAATTCAGATGAAGGAAACTGACGAGATGCAAATATGTCTGAACATCTCACCCGTCGAAAATTCCACAACGACAATGAAGGAGAGATCGCCGACTCTCGCGAGTTGCTGGATGGACGAATTCCGAGAGGAATTATGTCATACTGTTCCCCAGGTTGGAGCCATACCATTCCAACCCCTCCGGAACAAACGAAGGTTCCCCGTCGATATCGACGAATGACCACCCAGTGGAAAGAAGGACGAACTCCATTCTCCTAATATTATGTATATATTTACGTGCTAATTATATTTTCTGTGATTTCTTTTTGTTAAATTTTGTATAAATCTAATAAAAGTATATTTTTGTAATTCTTGTTCTCTTAATCATTTCTGATTTCTCTAATTAATCGAATTATGAATGGATGCCTAAAATTTGGTTGGATTGTATTATGATGTTGATGGAACCTTATGTTTGCATGAAGTAGGTTGAGAAAGTTCTTATTTCGCTCGTAAAGCCGAAATTAAGAAATCTCAGTTAACAGGAAAGTAAATTTTCAGTTTCCATTATAGAGAAACTAATGAATAAAAAGCAATTATGGTTGAAAGAGGAAATAAGTATTCTCGGAGGAGTTTATTTTTCTTAAATTGTTAATGAGGTTGTGTTAAACCCAAAATTTCGGCTGGTATAATAGAAATTTCGATAATTTGCATAATAATTTAAATTTTCACAGGTTATTTAAATAAAATACCTTATGATTTAAAACAAATTTCTAGGTTAGAAAATTTAACCTAATGTTGGTCGTAGGGGAGTGTTAATTGCTAAATCCTTGAGGCACTTTAGCTTCATACTCGATTAATCACTAGGGGTAACTCCTCCTTACGCCACACAATTTTAATTACTATTATGCACCCGTGATTGGAATCACGTTGGAACCGCGCACAATAGCCGAATGCCATTCGAGCAGGTGAGCGCCATTACTAGCACTACTCCCCGAAGGACCTTCGTCTTCCCCGGATTACAGCGGCCGATAGAAGGACTTACGCTCTCCTCTCAAAAACCCTCTTCATCTTCGCCATTACCCTTAACTCCGACGTGGGAAATCGTAAGAGAAACCATCATTTTGGTGCTTATGCGCGTCCGTACTTCCCTACACCTTCGATACTCCGATCCTCGAGAAATGATAAAAACGGAAATTTATTCATCGACGTTAATAAAAAATTCAAATCAAAACAATTTTAATAAGCCAATTAACAATAAACTACGGAAAACTACAAAAAAAAAACTGTTAGAATGTTAGGAAATGTCAGGTTGATCAATACGATACGAACGATGTAGATCAATCCGGCTCTTAACTCTCCTCTGCGTCTATATCAGTTGAGAAACGCCTTCTCTTGGGTGGCCTGTATGGTGGAGGGTCACCTCGTGGGTCTTCATCTCTCCGAGAAGATGGACCAGCAATCTCGCCTCGGGGGCCGATATTGGGAACCTCCCCCGTGAGAATGGCGATTTCTTCAAGGTCTAAGTTGAGGTTGCTCAAGATTCGGGTCGGCTGTGCCGGTTCGTCCTCCTCATCCACTAGGTTGATGTGGATGGAGGCTGGTGGAGAGGAGAAAAAAAATCCGCGGAGCATAGCATATCTCCGGGTCGAATTCGGGGATTTCGAATTCTCGATAGGGGGGCGGTAGGTCGTCCAATGGATTTCCTCCTTCCGTTGACTGAGTACCCAGTAGGCGGGCTTCCTCTCGTCGGCGACGATCCCGACGTCGTTTGTTGCGATTCGGCCGGTGACGGGCCTCAGGGGCAGGACAAGTGGCCTGGTTCTCCGGCGTTCCGGGAAGCAGTGAGCACACGAGGGTACCGTTCGACGCGGAGACGTTCGCGATTGAGTGAGGTTGATCTTCAATGTCTGGGATGTGATGGGCTGGAACGATATCGAGCTGTTCCGCCCGGAGATTACCGGGAACCCGGATTCGGAGTTCGGAATTTGAGTACGCCTGGTGCAGTGCCACTGACTGCTCCCGAATCAGCAGCCGTTGAGCGCGCGATTCGGCGATTAGTTCGTCGCGCGCTCAAGAAAGGCGAGAGATTTTTTGCCGTAGCTCTTGGATAACTTCCGGTGGAGCCCAGGTTCCTCTTACTCTGTCGTGCTTTGTCTGGAGGTCCCGGTGTTGGATCTTGAGGTCCTCGTACTTATGGCGGAGGGCCACAATTGACGGAGGTAAGCGAGGGATTCTCGTCGATGTGCTGGTATCTTCATTTCCTGTCATACTGTTGAAGAGTAAGAAAAATTCGTTGAAAATGGACTGATTAGCATGAATCAAATTAAACAAAGGAATGGAAAATGGAATCAAAAACAAAACCGAAAACTGGAGTATCGGGGGTGGACGTGAAGCAATGAAATTGAGGGGGTATACTATTTGAGTTCACATGGTAATCACAAAATTTTTTAAAGAGTTGATTTAGGGTAATTGATATTGGATTTAGCATTAAAATTGTATATTTTACGAGTTTAATTCAACATGGTTAATTGGGCATTTTATATTATAATCATAGGTATTCCGAGTTTAATTTCGAAGTAGTCAACCTATTAAAGTTACAAGGCGATCACAAATAGTATGAGTTTAATTTTTAAAGTAGCCCATATTTAAATAAATATTACGAGTTTACTTTTCACAGTAGTTGGTAGTTAAGTTTACAGTACATCATAAACGTTACGGGTTACGATTTTTCAGCAAATGATAATTAAATTCCGACCACCCGGAAACGAATTTCATTATTGAGGGCTTTACTTAATTCCGTTCTTTATGGGCGTCTTACTCTCGACAAATGGGTTAATTCCAGTCAGATAAGGGCCTTGTAGGTTCCGTCGAGTCGATTGTATTGATTTTATTAAACTTGATTTAACCGACCTACGGGTGCGAGTTACGGTCTAGTAAATTTATCGTGCAACTTCTAATCAATATGGTGTATTGATCCGTGACCTATCGATTTTATTTCTGGACATTTGATTTCGTGGTTTCTAGTCATTTGCTCGCACTGGACGTGGATTTCTTAGGTCATCTGCCTGACTATCTATTAGGCCTCCGATGGATTTTAAAGGTACTACGAGAGTGACATTCTTATTCCGGACGATTCTGGCTCTACTGGTTTCCTTAGATTAATTTTCAAAAGAGGACAAATTTTTGGAACGTCAACCGTGCCGCTCTCCTGTGGAGCACCCATTGATAAGGTAATTTTACAATCATTTATTTATCATGACTTGCTCTACGAATTTTAATTTATTCGTCATTTATAATTAAAGAAAAACAGTTCCGTTCTTTCCGTCCTAACTCCTATCCGTGCTACCCAGTTTGTCCGTACCTTCCCGTTCGGAATATTAAAAATCATTTCGACCAACGTGTGATCCGACCTAACTTCCCTCTAACTCAAACTTTCCGCTCTTCCCAAAATTTTAGACGACTCGTTCCGGCCACATTTTCAGCAGCCGCCCCGAGTATACAATGGCGCCCTGCGTAGCGGTCCCCGTGCATAAAGCCGGAACCGACTGCGAACTGCCAAGGGGTTCACGAGGCATGACCCACGAGCTCAACTAAGGGTTTTCACCCACTAGCCGGCACACGGTCGGTCCCATGAACCAATCTATTTCGATACATAGTATGTGATTTTAAAGGGTCCGAACATATATTAAATTATAAATGAGTAAATGAAATGGATCGTTAAAGAGTTTAATAAATTGACATGAACATAATTTCATAAAACGTAAAACCAATTACAACATAAAAGAAAAATTCCTTACTCAATTTAGTGTGGTTTCGATTCAAAAATTGCAATTGTTAATAAAGCATAAGATTAAAATTAATGAAATTCATCACTGTATTTATAGTATTTTCGTGCATGTGTGCGACCAATGGGCGATTTTTCACCATTTTTAGGGCTTTTTAATTATTTTATTTATTTTAAAATATTTTTCTAAATTTTTACATATTTTTCTTTATTTTTTGATTTATTAATATTTTATTGTTAGATTTTATTTTTATTATTATTTTCTTACAATATTGTTTTTAAGCCCCAATATTTTGTTTTCTGGTCGCCTCTTCTGCCTGTGTTTTTTCTAAACCTTATTTTGCAAGGTTTTGGCAGTTTATTTTATTTCTTTATGTTTTCTTCTTTGCTTCTGTAGGCATTTTCGAATTTTTAATTAATTATTTGTTTTATTTAATTTTTTGTTATGTTTTTATTTTGTTTTAATTATTATGTTATTTATTGATTTTTAATATCTTGGTGCGGTGCATGTTTATGTGCAGTGATTCCTTTCATTAATCCCGCTCTTTAACTTTAAATTTTATTTTTATTTTGTTTAAATGGTGGCTCTAAGCCCAACAAACCACTCCCGGGGCCGTTTAAATTGCGCCCCGCAATTTTCATATAACACATTCGCATACCAATATGATTATTTTTATACATTTACTAATTAACGAAAAAAAAATTTGAAAGATGAAATGGCAATTTATAAGAATCAAGCAGACATCACTTAATGTGATGGGATTTTATACATGAGTCAATATGGTTAGTCAGTTTTTTATTTACAAATACACACGATAGGATAGTCGTTACGTTATTGTCAGGTTCGATATCTGTGACTTGGACCTGGGATGTCGTCCAGTTGGATTGGTTTGGGTTGGGACTCGATCGCTTTCATTTGGTTGTTTATTGCTGAGTTATTTTGGTATGGAGAGTTAGGGGATTTTATGAAACGGATTGTTTGAGTGATTCGATCTCTTCTTCTTTGATTTCTATTTGCTGGAGATTTTTGGTATGATTTTGCTATTTGGGTGATTTGACAGATTGCTGCGACGATGATGATAACGATTTGGGTGATTCCCAAACAGAGGATTGTGATTTCGAATTTGTTTGTTTTTGCATTGTCCGGGATTGGGTGAGGAGGAGATATTGTTGTTTGTAGAAGGATATTTTCCAGTTGAGAAAGTTGATTGATCTTCTGTTGTAGGTTAGGGTCGAGATTTTTACACGACGATTTTTGGAGGATGTATTTTCGTATTCGGGTGAGTTCTGTTCTGATGGTTTGGGTGATTTCGATAGCTTCTTGGTTTTTCTGAAGGTTTGGATTTGATTTGTTGATGAAGGCGACGATTAAGAGTAGACAGACTGGCGGGTATGGGTTCATTTTCTATTTATCGATTCTCTCATTTTTTGTTTATTTACATTTGGGTACACTTGTTGGGTTTTCGCATTATTTTAATCTAGTTCCCGTTCGTCGTGACTACTCAGAGTTGGGCTACTCATCAGCATCAGTTCGGCTTTCATTAGTCTCCCCCTCATTTCAGGGATCAGGGTAATCATTTTATCTTTTTCTTCCAGGGTGATTTTCTGATTCTCGTTTGTCTTTTCTAATATTCGTATTTGGTTTTTGTGTTGTTGTACCTTTTTATATTGTTTTGTTGCGTATTCTTCGAGCTTTCTATATGCCCGGTTTAATCTTTTTGCCGTTTGATACTTCCTCATTTTCTTGGCTTGAGTTTTCCAATGGTCTTCCAATACGTATCTTGACCATTTTCCGGCTAATTCGGTTTTTAGCTCGTTCACTCTTTCTTCCCAATCTTTATTTAGTTCGATTTTTTGTTTTAGCCATTCGTTTTCCTCCTCTACCTCTTCCTTTTGTCTTTTTAATTCCTCGCATTCTCTTTTCAGTGCTTTTATTAAGTTTCGAGACTGGAACCATTGATTTGTTATACAGTCTATCTCCTGTATTTGTTGTTCCATTGCCGTCTTATTTTGCAAGGTTTTGGCAGTTTATTTTATTTCTTTATGTTTTCTTCTTTGCTTCTGTAGGCATTTTCGAATTTTTAATTAATTATTTGTTTTATTTAATTTTTGTTATGTTTTTATTTTGTTTTAATTATTATGTTATTTATTGATTTTTAATATCTTGGTGCGGTGCATGTTTATGTGCAGTGATTCCTTTCATTAATCCCGCTCTTTAACTTTAAATTTTATTTTTATTTTGTTTAAATGGTGGCTCTAAGCCCAACACTATTTTCAGTAGTTTAGGCAGTTAAAGCCGAAAAATTAGATAAATTATTGAAGCCGAATTTTAAATGTTTATTTATAAATTTTTTTTTGTTAAAGTTTTCTAAATCATCATATTTAAATTTCATTAATTAAATACCTAAAATTGGTCTTTGCTTAATTAAATTAATAACGAATAGATAAGTGACTAAACGTCTGGTAACGGTACGGTTCACTACAATCTGTACTAAATATTTTGCTATGTATTAAAGCGACTAGGGGAAAACAATATGCAGGACGTATGCATGAGTTCGTCATAGAATGATGGGAAAGGTGTGTACGGATATCGAAAAGGTTAAAGGAGTTAGGTAGACGTAAGTCCTTCTATCGACCGTCAGGAACCCGAAAGCGAGATTATCACAAGGAGTAGTCTTGGAAACGGGGCTCACCTGCTTGTGAACTCTCGGCTGCTGTATACAGTACCAACATGGGCTTGCCCATGGGTATACAGTGGTTAGATTTAAATTGTGGGGCGTCGGGGTAAGAAAGGAAATACCCTAGGGAATGCAAGAGTAGTCGAGGAAGTAGTTTGGATGAATGAGCTTAGATTAAAACAAAATTAACTCTACCCTGTACACCAACACAATTAAACCCTACCAAATATGAGAAAAAAGAGAATTAAATATAAAATGATAAACAAAAAAAATAAATTAAAATAATAACAAAATGCAACAAGATTCGCACGATACAAATACAAATATAACATGAAAACCCAACAAATTCGACCGAAAATTGATAAATTAATAAAAGTTCATGAAAATGAAATTTAAATCAAAGAATTTGAATTAGAAATAATTCAATAAAAATTCTAAATAAAACATTATTAAAATAAATTTAAAAATAATAAAAATAAAGAATAGAATACACTAGAAAATAACAAGGTCGAATTTTGTTTTACTACATCAAAATTAACATGCGAGGTTAGGGACAGAAAATAGGTATAAATACCGATTCATTTTCACATAAAAACTAACCAGTTTTAAAATTTAACCATTTTACAAACCATTTTTACCAATTTTGGAAACAAAATCTAGTTATTTTAAAACTATTTTTGTTTGAAAATTTTCGATTCTGTTGGGCCAGAACGTAAACGGCCTTGAGAAATGTTTAAATGGATCGGTAACACACATGCAAATATAACATGCAAATTTAAATAAACCTATTGAAACATCAATTAAACCCTATCAAATATGAGAAAAAAGAGAATTAAATATAAAATAATAAACATAAAAATAAATTAAAATAATAACAAAACGCACCAAGATCCGCACGATACCAACACAAACATAACAAGAAAACACAACAAATTCGACAAAATTGAAAAATTAATAAAAGTTCATGAAAATGAAACTTAAATCAAAAAATTTGAATTAGTAATAATTCAATAAAAATTCTAAATGAAAAATTATTAAAATAAATAAAAAAATTAAAAAATTAAAGAATAGAATTCACTAGAAAATAACAAGGTCGAATTTTGTTTTACTGCATCAAATTTAACATGCGAGGTTAGGGACAGAAAATAGGTATAAATACCGATTCATTTTCACATTAAATTTAACCATAAAACCATTTTTCAAATTACCTTTGAACTGTGTTTAAAATCTTACTTTTAGGTGTGAAATGTTTTATTGTGGAGCCCTCTCTCCACGTCACATCCTCGCAATCTCGGTAGAGCTCTGCTTGGATGTCGGCGTGGGGGGAGAGGTATTTTCATTTTATTTTTGCTATGCAATATTTTGAATTTTATTTTTATGGAATGGAATGGAGGGTAATTTATGTTTAATTGTTATATGCCTAATAAATATTTATAATATTAATAAATTGTTTTTATATGTTCAATAATTAAATTAATCTGTCGAAATTTTTCCGGCCCACAGCCAACACATATTGCAAGATAGTAAAATATACATAGTACAGATTTGTGTAAGTGCGTGGAAAATCGCCAATGATATGTACCTGTGAAGACCCAGCGTGCGGAACGCAGGGGTCGTAACGTCAATATTATCCCTATAGATGAAACGAGAAATATGGAAGAAGTCTCTGGCTGCTTCCTCGTTTCTCCTTTCTATAAAATCGACCTAAAATCATACTACACACGGCTCAAAATTATCACACCTAGTAGTCCAGTGGGCACTCATTAAATATAATATAAACACAATATGCGCTTAAGGCCTATTAAAGGGAAAGGGTACGGGAATAAAGTAAATTGAAATCGTGGATATAGCTAATTTGGATTAATATTTTAAAATAAATTAGATAAAAATCATTGGTATAATTAAACCGATTTTATATTTTGAACTAAATTAGTAGAAATTATCAAATAAACAATTCAATGATTCCGTTAAATTAAAACAACTCTTGATTATAGGAAAAGTAAAAATTAAAGTATCTTATGGCTTAAAATTAGAGTAGTTATTGAGTAATTCATTCATCAAATTATTATAATTCGTTAAAAGTAAAGTAATTAAGTCATTATAACTTATCGATAAAATTAAAGTAATGACAAATAATTTCATTGATTAAATTAGTATAATTCATTTTAATAAAAGTGGAATAATCATTGAGTAAGAGCAAGTAATGCATTGATTTAATCAAATTAACTCGTGAATTAAAATTAACGTAATTATACCTCTCAACTAAAAGTAAAGTAATTCGTTAATTAAAGTATTGTAACGATTAAATAAACTAACTTTTGGATTTGAACAAGACATTTTATTAAATGAGTTAACTAGTTGGTTATAAGGAAAAAAAACGAGTTAAACTATCGATGAAAAATAGGTACAAATAAATTAACAACCCGCTAAAAATGTATTAATAAGAAAATTATCGTCGTTAATAAGATTAATACCACATCGAGGTGAATCAAAATAATCGAAAGTTAGACTAATAAATAAATTAAATTAACGATCGAAAACTTTATAAAATACAAAGGGTTAATCATAAAAATACATTAAAATCAAAACATAGATAAGGCTTACTGCCAATTGTCGATAGTGCATAATAAAATAATTTCAGACAAAGTAGCAAATAAAACATCCCAAAATGATAAATTCCAGAGATAGGGACTTGCACAGAGATGCCGAGAGGTAGTTCATCGAGATCCGCAATGAATATAAGCAGTTTACCTTAAAAAATTTGTCGGAAAAGGGGTTAAAAATAAATAAAATATTAAAATTACCCAAATCGATCTAATGTACGGCGACGAATCCATCTATCATAATATTGTGAAAATCAAAGTAATCCGTAAGTAATATGAACAGGATGCGACATTAGATATTAAAGCTTAACATGTATCTGTGGTATTAGGCGAATTGACCGGAAAATGCGAATTCGCGTGATCAGAGAGTTTCCGTCGACATTGTATATGTAATCAAATGCTCTTAATATAAACACCGACATAGCCATAGTGGAAGCGGATATCCCCACACTAATTAAATACGTTCATCTAAATGAAAGTGGATATCATATTTAGAGAATTCGAAATTTAATTAAATCAAGGTCAACAACACGCAATCGTAAATTTTGAAGTCAATTTAACAAATATTATATATCAGTAATTTTTAAAAAATTCGTGTTAATCAATGTCAACCTCATATAGATAGCAACTTTGAATTAAGATTAACTAACATTATATGCCTAACAAATTTGAACTACCCGCAGATAAATAGCATCACTTTATACCCATTAGATTTTTAAAGATTGATTTTTAACACATATTGGCACTAAATATATCATAGACGATAACTTAACGTTGGTAAAGGTCGATGCTAGGCAGTTAATAACTTCTAACTAAGTTTTAATAAACCTTGATACTATCACTAACCTGATAAATGTTAAGACTTAGTAGATCGTAGATTTCGACTCACTCATTAGTATAGTAGGAGAATTACACTTAACGTCTTACACTTAGTGCAACCACTAAAAGCGAATATATAGGAGTGCCTTGATGAAGGATTTGTCAACTAAATAACTTCCCCAAGGACTCATAGATGCACAGCCTATCCAATTTGCAGAAGGTTGTAGTAATGATTAGCGCTAACCGCATTCGATAAGTTTGAAGTTTGATAAGCCTAATGGCAACAACCTAGTCAATAGTGAGTCTAGTACAAAAATCGAGCGAACTACTTAAATAAACTGCTTCTCACTCCTTATACGCAAGTAGCTGATCTTGATGCATTTTTAGAAAAGAATATGCCGCTCGAATGGACTGATACTCAAGTACCCGATGAACAATGTCGGAAGGAATCACCCTCAAAGGCAGAAATCTTCAAGAAAATTCGACAACAGTGGCCGTATCCCACTACTTGGAGGTTACTGGGCCTAAACAGAGACCCGTGTGGACTCGCCGGACAGCAGTATCCAGCAGCGGAAACATATACCTATGCGCGGAATCTCCTCACCCAATGGGAATGGGTGCAGGAACAGGTGGATCTACAGGGGGTTAAGGCGAGGATGTATCTCGCAAATGTGGAAGAAGACATCCTCGCCGGGCGGATTGCAGAAGCCTACCCACCTCGCCCAGTCCACGATACCCGACGCCCATATCCCGTGGTTCCTCCGAAGAACCTGAAGAGGCCGTTCAACGGAGAACAGTGATCCCTAAAAACCACTAACAATAAATATGATTAGGTTTCATTTTGAAAAAGAAATATTTGTTACTTTATCCTTTCGTTTTAATCGTTTGCCTGAGAAGACCCGTTCTAATCATTATGTTTATGATAATTATAAATACAGATTATGTAAATCATTAGAGTAAAATTTAACGATCTTATTCATTTGTAGTAATGAACACCAACCAAATCTTGCAGGCTGAACTAGATCGCGTAAGGAACGCAAATGCGGATCTCCTCCATCAAATTCTCCAGATGACTAAAGAGGTACAGCAGATCAAGGCGACTTGGTCGGATCCGAGAAAAGTAAAAACATTATACCTCAGACTAACCGCAGCACAAAGAGGTTGGGCGGAAGAGCGACAGCTCAATCAGAGCCTGCGCACCCAAATCAGGGGACTAGAAGTCGCCCTAGCAGTCTGTCGGGAGAGGGAAGCAGTCACCTACCCGCTCATCTTCGCCCCGCCCCAGATGCCACATACAATTCCTCAGTCCACCAATCAGGCCGTCACTCCATCAAATAATCGTCGGTCGGGACGCAAGGAGCGTGCCCGACGCCGAGCAGCACAACCTCCAAACCCACCCCATTAACTCTTGATAACTAGATATTTTGTTGATTTCAATAAAGTAGTTGTACTTATAGTTAAATTATTTCCTAGATGCACTTACGCACAGGTATTACTATGAATACTCGCATCGTAGTTTTAGATCATCTTTCCACATTCAACCATGAATTTTCTTACACGTGTGGACAGAGCAAAGCAAGCATAGGTCTTCTATCGACAGCTCTTGAACCCGAGGGTTGTCCGAGCAATTACAGTACTAGCGATAATACTCAATTTTTGCGGACAATCCACCACTTGAACACATTTCCAACGTGTCCGTAGCAACGGGTGCCAAGTGGCAGTTAGCATCATTTTGTGTGGCGTTGCTGGGGCAACCACAGGCTAATTCAAACAAATAACGGAACCCTGTAACCCACCAATTCTTTGAAGGCTATTTTTTAGGTGAGAAATAGTTTTATTTGGAACTCTCTCTCCACGTCACCTCCTCGCAACCTCGATAGAGCTCTGCTTGGACGTCGGCGTGGGGGAGAGGTATTTTAATTTTTGCTATGAAAGTTTTATTTATGCAATGTATTTATGGAATGGACTGTATGGTAATTTTATGTTTTATTTGTTATATGCATTAATAAATATTTATAATATTTAAAAATTGTTTTATATATTTAATAAAATCATTCTGTCGAAATTTTTCCGGCCCACAGCCAACACATATCGCAAGTTAGTAAAATATATACAGTACAGACTCGTGTAAGCGCGTGGAAAATCGCCAATGATATGTACCCGTGAAGACCCAGTGTGCGGAACACAGGGGTCGTAACGTCAATATTATTCAATATAGAAGAAAGGAGAAATAAGGAAGAAGTCTTTTGGCTGCTTCCTCGTTTCTCATTTCTGTAAAATCGACCTAAATTAGTTTACATACGGCTCAAAATTATCACACCGAGTAGTCCAGTGGGCACTCATTAACTGTAATATAAACATAAAATGCGTCTAAGGCCTATTAAAGGGAAAGGGTACGGGAATAAATTAACTTGAAATCGTTGATATAACTAAATTGATTTAATATTATGAAATAAAATCAACACTTATGGCATACATGCGTTTAATAAAGTTGATTTGACTATAATGTTTAATTAAAAAAAAATCGCTATAGCCTAAACCACTGATAAAAACCCAAACATTGACCTTAAAACCGGGAGTTAATACGATTATTGCTCTATAAAATCGACGAAAAAATCAAAGAACGACCATAAAATTTTATGATAATAAATCAATTAACGCAGAAAGGAATGACCACAAAATTATATTAATATTACATTAAAGGAAACGATCATGAAGTTATATTAACATTACAAAAAGCTAAAAAACTACAAGAAAGGCTTACTGCCGACATCGAATTAAAATAACTCCAACAGCGCAGTTCAAATATCCCTGTAAAAAGCAATGAATAGAAGTTCCTTGCAAAATCCAATAATATAGAAGCAATAAAATTCCAATGCATTCGATTGCAAAAATTTTCCGAGAAAGATCTCACTCCAAAATCCGCAGTAGAGTCTCCAAGTATTTTCTAAACGTTGATAAAAGGTATTCAAAGTAGCTAAAATATTAACTTACTAAAACTAATACCGATTCAATATAGTAATGAAACCAAATTTCGTTGAATTTTCCTATGACAAATCTCGAAATTCTATAAATAAACTACAAATAATATAAACATAGAATATGAACCTACCCGAATTTAATTATCGCCGTTCATTTCTAAATACTGAGAATCTCATCAAATTGACAAATTAACTAACCACTAAAATCAATAATCCAACCGGAAAATCGACAAACCGGAAATCGTTCCGAACATATCGACTTAATTTAGAATAAATAAATCTATGCGCCATTACAACGGAAATACACGCATCAACATCCAACCAAGTCATTATCGATTACCAAATTGTTCTCATAACATGGATTTTTCAGCCATAAGGGATTTATCCAAAGCTCCGAACTCACAAGGTAACATTACATAACTTTTCCTGATTAATTTAAATTGCATAACGTCATAGACTTTTAATTAATGACCATTATAGTGGTCACCCATAAAGAAATCCATAAATCAAAATTAGTTAATTAATAATTGTATCTTACCATACTAAGCGTCAAGCCGTTAGAATTATGAATAAACTTTTGTTAAAACCTTAAATGTCCATAACCCAATTAGTTGTAGTAACGGAGTGTCGCTTTATTTAAAAATTATTATAACCATTATAAAAAGGAGATGTAGGAGAGTCATGAGCTAGGATAAGTAACTAAATATATTTATATCATAAACTTATAGATAAACAGTCGTATTTATTTCATTTGAAAAATGCGGTAATAATTAAATTTTTAACGGAATTTGATAAGGTTTAGATTTTGATAATTCAAATTTCAACATCACATTTATTATTTAACCGATTATTAAAATCAAGCGGACGATTAGGATAAATTAACTTTTACTCCTTTACCCACAACTATCTGACCATAATGATATTTCAGAAGAAAACATGCCGCTCGATTGGATCTCCACCCAGGTAGTCGACGAACAGTGTCAGAAGAGAGCACAGCTGACGACAGAAATCATCAAAGGACTTCCACTTAAAAGGTCATAACCAACCACTTGGCGGGTATTGGGCCTGGAAAGAGATCCGTGTTGGCCAAACGAGCAGCGATACCCTGCCGAAGAAATCCGCGACCACGCGCAGAACCTCCTGGCACAATGGGAGAGGGTGCAGGAGCAAGTGGACCTGAACGTAGTCAAAGCGAGAATGTACCTCGCGAATGTCGAGGAGGACATCTTCGCCGGGCGTATTGCGGAGGCTCATCCACCTCGACCGGTCCGCGACACCCGACGGTCATTCCCAGTTTCGCCTCGGAGGAAGGGTCTGAAGAGACCATTTATCGAAGAACCCTGATTTCTCGAACAAAGGGCATGAACAATAAGTCGTGTATTAATGTGATTAAGTTTTAAAAGAAATTTTCGTTAATTGTCGTTCGTCTTGATTACTGTTCACGAATGGATGCACTTTTGTAACTATGTTTGTGATAACTATAATTTCTATTTGTGTAAATCCGTAAAGAAATTTAAAGATCTTTGTTCATTATAGCGATGGCAACTACTCAATTTCTACAAACTGAATTGGATCACGCAAGGAGCGCAAATGCAAATCTCCTTAACCAAATAATCCAGATAACTCGAGAAGTGCAACAAATCAAGGCAACCTGGTCAGACCCGAAAAAGATGAAAACTCTTTATCTCAGACTCACAGCAGCTCAAAAAGGTTGGGCGGAGGAGCGACAGCTCAATCAGAGCCTGCGCACTCAGATCAGGGGATTAGAGGTCGCCCTAGCAGTCTGTCGTGAAGGGGAAGCGGTAACGTACCCGCTTGTCTTCGCCCCATCACAGATGCCGTATAGAGATTCCCACAATAATGCAGCTCAATCTACGAACCAGTCTGCCCCTCCACCAAACCATCGTCGGCCAGGGCGCAAGGAGCGTGCCCGACGTCGAGCAGCACGACCACCAAGTTCATCACACTAAGTTCACGAACATCATATGTTTTCCTTGTGGATTGGAATAAATGAGTTGCATTCACTGTTAATTTAATTCCGAGTTGCGATTTGCATGCAATCACCTTCATGAATACTCGTACTACGTTCTCAAATCATCGTTCCTTCTCCAACAGTCAACCTAAACCCGATCTTGAACTTTCTTGCACATGGGACAGAGCAAAGCGAGCATAGGTCTTCTATCGACAGCTCGTTGAACCCGCGGGTTGTCCGGACAATTACAGTATTAGCAATAATGCTCACTTTTTGCGGACAATCCACCCACTCGAACACATTTCCAACGTTGCCTAGCAACGGGTGCCGAGTGGTAGTCGAAGAATTTTGTATGGCGTTACGGGGACGACCATAAGGCAATTTAAACAAACAACGAAACCCTGTAACCCACCAGTACTTATCAGAGCCATTCGCTCGAAACTAGTATACTATTGGGAAATGTACTGGATATCACTTAATGATCGTTTTGTTGGGCACAGAGCCAAAATTAAAACAAAAGTATCAATAGATTAAAACAAAAAAAATAAGAACAAGGAAAATGGTCACTGCACATACACACGCACCGCAAGAAGAGACCAAAAATAAAATAAAACATATTAATTAAAACAAATTAAAAATAATATATAAGTAGTAACCAATTTCATTATTAAACTTTACAATTTAGCTTTTACAATTTTGCCTTCATCAAATTTTTACATCTGAAAATTTTATTCGAAAACGTAAGGAAGTTTTTTTGTTTGTTTTATTTTATATGTTAATGAATTTTTCTTAATTCTAATGAAGGTTTAAATAGATGTTCGTAATGTTCTCATGTTCTTTTATGTAAATAATCATATATCTATATCAATTATATACGAGGTCCCGCATAAATGTCTACTATATATTACAAGTATTGAAATAGCCTCGGATAGGCAGATCGGTGATCCGGCTGGTGGATTCAGTTCCTTAGTTGTAATCGCGGGTCGAGCCTATCCGAAATCTCGGTCTGTCCGCGACGGGGCCTGGCAAAATGGCACAGGACCCTCCCGGTAGGGCACCGTTAAACGACTCGCAACGGTGATGGAAACGTCGGTCGAGGCGAGCAGAAAATTCTAAATTGAAGGGAAGAGCGCCATCAGTTAAGGACAATAGAAAAGATCGTACAGCTATCATTTAGGATTCTTTTCTTAAAACCTCGAATAACGAGTTGATCCTGGTAGGAGTGATAGGTAACACCAAAGGTAACTTTTTGAATAATATCATAAAGAGTGAAAAATTCTGGGAAAGTGTCGGTCATCTTTATTAGAATCACATGTAGTAGAAAACGGATATTCAGTAACCACTAATAATAGATTCGATAGGTTTGAACATAGTTCACAATGACCCAATCGACATAAAATAGGTTGTGATCATATCTCATTCACTAGGATTGTCGACAACACCCGATAGGCATAATTAAACCAGTGTGGTTACTTTCTACTCACGTATTACACCAAAATTAAGAATATGCACGACCAAATTCCAACGTACTACTATCGATACGATACTCCCGAGCATTTCACGTTAATAAACATCCGGTGAACGTCTATGCAAGCCGAAATTATTATAAGAATAGAGAATAAAACAAATAGAAATTACTTGAAATAGATAAAATTATTGATCGGCAGAAATCTCGCAGTTACCATAGTAACTCGGATAGCATTGCAAATATTCATTTTTCCCAGTTAGAAATGAGAAAAAATACAACATCGCACGTCAAATGTGCCTAGAGATTTTTCTCTCCCCAGTCTGTATCAACATTCCTATTGCTGTAAAAATAACAGTAACCTCACATTTAGCGAGTTTCTGGGCACCAGTTTTACTAAGATAAAATTATTGCCGTCGTGGCTGCGAATCAACTTTCCATTTTTCGATGTCAGTTATAGTAGTTATCGTTCCCTTGTCGTTTGTTAACATCACGTTTATCACCCATAACATGTCGATTATATGTATTATTATTATTAACATTTTTATTGTCATTATTATTAATATCATCCTTATTATTATTTTCCTAATATTATCATTATTATCGTTGTGATTATTACTATCATTAACGGTAGTATTATAATTATTATTATTACTATTATTGCGATTAGTATCAGTTTCATCCTCATTATTATTATTCATTACTATTACTAACAGTATCAATATTATTAATAGGTTTAAAATTGTTACTGACATTAAAATTGTTATTACAAATGACCTCGTATTTGCCGTTATTATTATTGTGACCACCGCTAAAATTATTACCCCTAGTATTACTAAGATTATAAATATCACTGTGTTCAGCCCCTTTTACCCCTACTATCATCATTATCAGTGACGTCGCTACCCGTACGGACGATATAAGTACTCATATTGCTACACGTATTACGAATAGCTCCCCCACAATGATTTTCTTAATGATCCCTGATATTTAATGTAATCTATGTGCGGCTCTGACTTGTCCTACCTAGCCCTATCAGGACCCTTATTTCATCGCCCTCACTCGTGGCCCCCTGATTTTCCCCTTTGCCAGAAATGACCATTTACGCCCCGTTGAAATGAAAATCCAACGTATATGCCTAATTTAGTTATACTTACGCGGCTATTCATAGTATAAATTGCCATCCATATCTTCTCCGCGCTCTAATTCATTTTCTTGAACGTTATCCCCTCGGAATGATCGTCTCTATCGCATCCTCAATATCCAGTGATACCTCTGAAATCACTATTACCATCCAACATCTCCACGAATACGGATATCTAGTTAATCAATTCCCATTTATATTCTAGTTATCGCCCAGAATTTGCCACAAAGAATAAGCATGTCTGATTCGTTCAATTTGCCACGGATACCTCGATTATCGCCTCAAATCATTGCGACCCGACAGAAATTGGAATCTCTAGAAAAGGAACACGCCACTCTGCAGGCGAAGTATCAAAAATTAAAGGGCACATGGAGTTCGCTCGAATCTACACGAAAACTCTTTCAGAAAATCTCTCGCCTGTCTCGGGCCAGAGATGACTTGGTGATCGAATCTCGCAGCCAGTGAATTCTCATCGCTGAGCAGAGTGCCGCACTCAGGCGGATATTTACGGAGGACGAGCTCAGAGCTCGTTTACCGGGATGTAGTTGGGCACAGGGCCTAAATATCATTCCTGCCCAGCACCTCCCATCAAATCCAACTACACATCCACCAAGTGAACCTCCCAAGAAAGCAGTAATAGAACCTAGACCCGGAGTGTCTCAACGGCGGCCAAATCGAAATCGCCGGCGCCGCGAACGACGCCGAGCAGAAGTGAATCTGCTTAGGGCGATTGAAACGACAAAAACAACCAGCAGAGGAAATGACCCACCTCCGGCCTACCAAGAATTTGAATTCCCGTATTTCGACCCGGATATCATGTATGCCCCAGCTGTAACAATCCACACTCCGCCTCCATCTATCTAAATCGACTTAATGGAGGACGCAGTCGAAGCTCCAACTTTGAATCACGCCCTGGGACAATTAGGCCTCGATATTGGTAAAATCACGATCCTTACCGGAGGCGTTCCGACGAGTCCTGCTCTGGTTTGTGCTCCTGTAACCTCAAATCAAGTGGGAGAAAATTCGGTTATTAGTTCTCCACTCTACCTCAACCGAAACGTCGCCAATTTCCGGTCGACATTGACGTGAGGATAAGCACGACGACGGACGCAACTCCTCGTAAAAACGTTACTTGTCGCGTCTCGGAATTGCTGTCGATCGATCTATAAAATGAGTGATCATTGTAGATTTTCTGTTTCATTGACTTCCCGTCGCTGTCGTATCGTTCAGTGTTCTTGAGTAGAATTAAATATTAACGTGGTTAATCACTTTAAATCTCTTAGTTGTATGAATGTTATTTATCAATGTAAAAATGAATCGATTTTAGTAATATTTCCTTTTTCACCTATATAGTAAGTGATAGCAATTAATTAGATTAAAATTAAGTACGGGATAGTATAGGATTAATCTGATAAATTGAAGGACCCATTTATTAATATAAATTTTGTGGAAATAGTTTAATCCAATCCCAACGTTAAGCTTAGTCGAATGGTATCGAGACTCTCATAAGTCCCCCAGGTTAGAGTGAGTGTAGACTCGAGACTGTACTAGACAAATGTGGGTTATAGACTGAGAGCGTAAGTCCTTCTAACGGCCGCCAGGAACCGGGAAAACGAAGGTCGTTCGAGGAGTAGTGTTAGTAATAGCGCTTACCTGCTCGAATGGTATTCGGCTGTGACGTACAGCACCAACATGATTTCGGTCATGGGTACGTAACAGTAAGTTAAAGTCATGGGGGTACGCGGAAAAGTCAACCCTAGAGTTCCTCTCGAATGAATACCAAGCAGGGATGCGAGTTAGTCAGTAATTAAATTTACCCGTACATCCAACAGTTTATATTAATACTATTATAAGAACTTCTATGGGTTTTCACCTCTGATTTCTTTTCATTTTAATATTTGACTATGAATCAGTATTGATATCAATGTTTCATTGATATTCACAAATTTTTGCCATAGCCATTTTTCAAGGTGTTGGTGTACTGGGTGTAATTGATTTTGTTTAAATCCGTGCTCATTTGTTTCAATCTATTTTGCTTCACTCAATCTTTACTTTCCTAGGGTCAATGCTATCTTACCCAGACGCCCAACAATTTTGACCTTACCACTATATACCCATGAGCAAGCTCATGTTGGTACTGTATATAGCAGCCGAGAGTCCACGAGCAGGTGAGCCCCATTTCTAAGACTACTCCTCGTGATAATCTCGCTTTCGGGTTCCTGACTGCCGTTAGAAGGACTTACGTCTACTTAGCTCCTCTGACTCCCTCAACATTAATACTTGCATTTCCCAACCTTCATTATCGATCTCATGTATGCGTCCGTGATATCATTTTCCCATCGACTTTCAAGTTGACCGTTGAATACTGGCCCAAATTATAGTTCGAGGCATAGTAATTAAAATTTGATTACCTATTTATCATTAATAATTTATTCAATACAGCATTAATTTAAATACTTAATTAATAATTTTAAATACTATAATTTAGAAATCTCCTGAAGGGAAAATCTTATTTAATAAGGTTTTTCGATTCTACTTTCTTCAATTATCAAAATTTAGGGTTAAATCCCCTGAATTACTACGAAAAAGTATAATAATATTATCAACCTAGAACTTTGTTTAAATTTGTAAGTTTTGTATCCTAACTAACACGCTATAATTTGAAAATTCATCGAAATTATTTAATTTGCTGTTAGATCAGCTGTTTTTAACTTTTATAAAATTTTTCTTTTTAATTTAAAAAAAATAAGGTTGACTTTCGCTGAAAATTACCCTTTTACTTTCAAAAAACCTCACACAAGTGCTTAAAATTAATTTAACGAGAACTGTAATTCTTCATAATTTAACTTCCTTAGGTGAATAAACCTTTTTAACAATCCTATTGGCCGGAATTAGGCTCCCACTATCCTCATATCATACTCGGAAATTATTATTAACGTTAATTAAGTATTTATTTATAGAGAAAAACCAAAATTTCAAGAAAAATAAGAATACTACAAAATTTAATTTTTGATAAAATTTACAACATTAAGAAAAAAAAAATAACACATAAATCTATTATTAGTCTAACAAGGTACATAAATCGACGACGAAATCTCGATTTTCTCCATCGATATCGACGGGGAATTTCCTCTTCCGATAAAAGTTGGTTTTGGTATCCACGACGGAAGAATTGGTTGAGGCAGTTCGTCGCCGAAGTCGTCGGTCTAATATTCGACTGAAGTCGATGAATTTAAAGCTTCCTCGACTATTGGTGAGGTTGTTACTGCCGAGGGCACGTCCATGCAGATTTTCATCTCGTCTTCCTTGTCCCACAAATTCCAGGCACTAATTCTTCTGATTTCGCCGATTCATGCAATTGTTCATCCGGCTTCACGAATTCCGGGAATTGCTCGGCGACCAGAATGGTAGCCTCTTCGAGCACTTTGGCCGCATTTGCCAATACAATGGCTCCCTCAGCTCGACGACGTTCACGGCGTCACCG
Source organism: Schmidtea mediterranea (assembly GCA_022537955.1). Taxonomy (NCBI): domain Eukaryota; kingdom Metazoa; phylum Platyhelminthes; order Tricladida; family Dugesiidae; genus Schmidtea; species Schmidtea mediterranea. The sequence goes on along the minus strand of JAKGRZ010000048.1, from coordinate 107,245 downwards.
GTTTTTGCTGGGGTTGTGCTTTTTACTGGTTTTGGGGGTTTTTGCCGGACCAACTTCATTCGTTTCTGGGATGTGTGTTGGTGGGATTAAATTTAATTTCACGGCCAGATCGCGGCCAGCTATACGCTTAGTTAATTCGGCCTCAGTGAATGAGGCAATTAACACGGCGCTCTGATCATTGATGATAATCCTCTGAGCCCGGTTTTCAGAAATAAGATCATCGCGACATCTTGTCAAGCGATGGATCTGTTGATGTAAGGCTTTCACGACTTCTGGAGCGAACCATGTACCCAACGTACGTTCATGCTCCGCGAATAATTTGTCGTATTTCTATTGGCAGGTTATGTGGGAGATGGTTTCATTCTGGTTATTGGATTTGACAGAGTAGGCTGATTTGGGCGGCGATATTTTCGGAATTTTATAGCTGGATTGCATTTCGATAATTTTGAAAAACTTTGAGAACTATTTCAAATTTTCTGGTAAAAGTATTTTATAACGTTTGCCTGAATAGAGAAGAAACTAAAAAAGGGAGAATTTAATTATAATTATAATTACATTTATAATTATAATAAAGATAATAATTTTTAAATTAATTAATATTTTTAGAGGGTCTAATTTACTGTCCGCATGTTACATACAGGCACGCATGCACACACATACACACATACTTTCGTAAAATTTTAGTTATTCTGACCCGAGTTGGTTGCCGTGTCTGTGGGGCATCTTACCGGTGGCTGGGGTAAAAATTGAAAATTTAGAGTTTGTCGAGTCGGCAAATGCTTGGCACATTAACTTGATTAAAAAAATGCACGATTGTCATGGAATTGGTCAAATTCTCACTTGGCATTATGTGAAGGGGTGTTCGTAATTTTATGCTAAAATAATCGGCCTGGTTTCTTGGGGAACTTTTCTGTGAATTTATTCAGGATTTGGAATCATTCCTAATCCGGTATTTACTTATAGCCTGCGCCCCTCTTCTCGGTTCTCATCCGTATTGGCGTTGCCTATTGGGTTAATACATTTGGCGGTCAATCTTTCGTAAATAAAAATAATTTTTTTATTAATAATAAAGTTGTTATTAAATAAAATAGCATCTTTTCTTAACTGTAAATGGTTTTAAATAATAATAAATGTTAATAATAATATCTAAAATTACTAAAAAATATTAATTCTTAAAAATTTTTAATGATATATATTATAACTTATTATAAAGGCATTAAAAATAATCAAAAACTAACATTTATCTGAATCCTCATCGGTATCATCGGTAACATCATCACCAGAAATGGTGGCATCATCAGGAACGATAGCATCATCAGGAACGGGGCATCATCAGAAAAAGAAACATTATTTTCATCTAAAAAAAATCCATAATAATTTAATAATTAAATAATTCAATTTACCATCGTCGATAACGATGACTTCCATCGGGGTATCATTGATTATAATTACATCATTTTCTAAAAGAATCATAATAATAATTTAATAATTTAAAATTAATTTACCACTATCTAGTTTTGGTTACATCTATACAATTGAATGTACCTGAATTAATCAATAATAAATATTAATAATAAAATAGAAATTTACCGTTTCTATCAGCCAACAACTGTCTTAAAATACTATTATTGTCCACTTTCAAATATCGCGAATTTTCAGGATTTAGCCAATCGCATTTTAGCAATACACACATACAGGTGAGAGATTTTGACGCATGCAGCCTATACTGTGTAGGCATGTATTCTTTGTAAAACACATGCAGCATATACTGTGTATGAATGTTGTCTTTGTTACTAATCATGCACTGTGATCATGTGATGATCATGCTGTATCTTTGTAAATCACGCCTTAGCACTGGCTTTGTTAACATTAATTAAATATTAATTAAACATATAATAATAAAATAATACAAAACATAATAATAAAAATACTAAAACACATTATTAATACATTTATTAAACATCAAATCGCTTGGATAATAACCAAGCTAAACAATGTTGACCACATATTAAGGTCCATGGTTTTTTAACCACTTGCGCTATGATTTAATTTTCGGTAGCTGGGCCGCGCTCTACTATATATGTAAAGTATCGTATAAGTTAGAATAATGACGTTACGTCTGTCAGCCAACGTTGCACACACGTCGTTTTGTTTTTGCGACAAATGCTACCGACATGGTATATACGTCACTTGCGGTTTTGAAAAAAATCATCAAGGCGTGCCTGGCACGTCAATATAGGGCAAGTGGTTAAACATAGTTTTATTATACTCAAGAAACCCATAGGATCAAATACAAATATCTTGCTAGGTTTCATATATATTGCTAACCAATGTTCTCCACCGAGATGAGACGATTGAGTATTGACGAATATGGCTTGATTATTACGTAAATATGGAATTTTATCAAGAGGAAAAACCCCTAAAATGCCTGTCCTAGTATTTGTTTTCCAATTCGATAGACCTGAACAGAACTACATCAATAATATTAATAATACATGAAAAACTTACTCCATGACAAATTATCATAAATTATCTATACATTTATACCATTCAAAATAGTACTGTTCTGTTTGCAGTCATTTAAACCACATTTTCAAATACTCCATATATTACAACATGCACCGGTTCAGTTGTATCTTTAGAAAACTTTATATGTAATCGTAAATTTCTATTTTGAGGTAATTGACTTTGATATCAATCAAAATCGGGTGACAAAACAAATGTAAAGAATGGATATTTGCTTTTACAATCTTCAAGAGTTAAACCACAATTAAGGTTTTTATCAAACTAACCCATATTTCTTACTATACTCTGCATATATGTAGCACAATAATTATCATTATCGAAATCCTGAGTATATGCTTCTCTATAATCGCTATTTTTCGATAAAGTTAACGATGTTACACCAAAGTGTTTGAAAATTGATCTCGATGATTGATATGATCCATTATATTGAGATTCACTTTGAAATGTTACCAAAATTATCTCCAAATATTTGTTCCTTATAGAAAGAAGCTGCACTTTTAGCAATAGTAAATTGAATAATTTCCTTTGTTTTCAATGGATATATTTGATGACCGGCTAATACAGAGTGATTAACACGAACTGTTCCCACCAATAATTTTGCATCAACTAATTGAAGAATTGGTGCTGTGATAGCACTTGTTAGTGATAATTCTGACTCTGATCTTTTTAATCTATGTGTATATTAACACCTGGGAGTAAATATTTCTGTTGATCCATAAAATCGAGTTGCAATGATGAACACATGGTAAATAATTTCGAACCGTTAATCCACGTTTTCCTATCGTCATCACTACCATAACCCATATGAGTTAAACATGTATTTTTAGTATCGCTATTGTAATTTATAATAGTTTCCATAAGAGCTTTGTGAATATATGTATTGTTACCACCCTCAATATTGATATTATTAAATCCGAGAACTGCATCTTTAAAAAGTGTATGAAACAAGAAATTGTTTGGTATTAAATCCCAAGGTTCACCCAAAGGTTTTCTATCTTTATCTACAACTTTAATCTAAACAGTTAAAAATGTATCGTTCAAATCTATATATTCAGTTTTCTTCAAATATTTCTTCAATCTATCTTTCAATGTCCGGTTAAATCTTTTAACATGAGCAGCTTTGTATTGATAATGTACAGAGTAATGATTTATTTTGAGACGATCCAGGATTTGCTTAACTTTACTATTGTAAAACTCCTTACCTATAATAATAGTAATATTAACTTTTAATAATAAAAATACCTAAATTGGTTTGCAAATTGTCAGGATGCCCATTTTTAAATAAAATATTAATTGCTTTAGATATTTCCTTTGCAGATTTTGTCTTTGTTGGTACACAGCGGGCAAAACGACTGAAAGCATCAATACACGTTAAACTATATTTATAACCCTTGTTAATTTTCGAATACGGTATCATCTCCATCAGATCCATTTGCCATAAATCATTAATACCGAATGTCTTATAAGCTCTTGTTGGAAATCTTTTCCGCATTGGTTTGTTTAAACTGTACGCAAGCTAATCTGACAACCACTTTTGCGTTTCCTTTTTCTAATTTGGGACTCTTTTCTTTAACTTCGCCACTCCACCGAAACCTGATTCGTCTTCTGGGTTTGTCCTAATCTTCTCCATTACAACAAGATGATTTAAATTTTAATTTGACATTAGATAATGATTGACCCATCGTTTATTGTAAACCACCTAATAATGATATTGCTAATGGTAATATGGCTCCGATAAAACTGCCTTGTAGTTTATATATGATTTTTCTCATTTGCTTACGAATTTTATTATTTACTAGCAATAACAAAGGTTTTCAATGTTTATTCAATACTAGTTTTTTAAATTTACTGATTTTAATTTTATCTCTGGCTATTTTTAGTAGAATTTTGAGTAAATGATCAACAACAAAATTTAGAAATGATTATAAAATAAACATTCTTTTCATACTCGAAGCCTTTAACAATGCATTAAAATATGGGAAACTCCTATGATTTTTTGCAATTTTTACTTTTTTCTTTTTCGTACTCCTTTTAATAGGTTTAGAGTTATTTCAAATTAGATTCATTGCAGGGCAATTCTCGGTTATTAGCTTTTTAGATGGTGTATAACTAGTTTTTGGTGGAACCTTTTCACTCTTTATTTTCTTTTTAATAGTTTGTCTAAGTTTTCTGACATTTTTAAGCCTGAATTTCATAAACATTTTTACATGTTAATGTTTTCAACTTTGTTTATAAACCATGGCACCTTATTTATTGAAAATATATGTTTTTACCAGTAAATTAAAGATATACATTATTGAATGAAATATTGAAGGATAAGACAGCATCAATGATTCCAGACTTGGTCTTTAATCATACATCTATATGGATATTTTCCGTAATCGATGAGTTCTTATGGAATGTCAAACAAAACAAAATGTTAAATGATATGGAACCCGAATAGTCATGTGATGATGGATGTCATTGTTGTGTTGCCCGATATCGGAAGTATGTGGAATGGGCTTTGAATAAAGCTCTTCGACAATATTGCTATAGTAGAATATTTTTTTAATAAAAGTTTTTGCTGTTAATGACTTTGTTTTTAATTAATAATAATAATATTAATAAAAATAATAATAATAAAAAGTTGTAATAATAATAATAATAAAAATAATTATAGTAAAATAATAATATTAACTTGTAATAATAATAAAAGAATAATATTAAAAATAATAATTAAAACACTACTTATAAAAATAAATAGTAAATTATATTTAAACATTTTAAATGACCTTGAAAAATTACGTTGAGTCATTCAATGACCTTAAATGAGTCATGGTCTTTGTTTAAATGACCTTGGAAAATGTGACGACTCGTCCAATGATCTTTAGGGAATTTGAATGACCTTGAAAATTATTATGACTCATCCAATGACCTTGAAGGAGTAATGGTATCTGTTTAAATGACCTTGAACGAGTCATTGTCTTTGTCTCAGGAAAAAATTTTAGACTTATAATTTTTTTATCCCCCCGGGGGGTATGTGGTCCAGCAGTGACATAACCACCTACTTGAGTTGATCAACAAGAATAGAACTACATCAATAAATTAATCAACAAACAAAATACTTACTCCATGACAATATATGTAGTTAATATACTATGTTCATATTAGTAGTATTTAAACTAATACTGTTCTATTTGCTGTAATTTGTACTTTACTTTCAAAAACTCCATATATTACGACATTCACTGGTTCTTTTTTCGCACTAGCAAATTTGATATCCAGTCGTGGATTTCCATTTTAAGGTAATTGACTTTGATTCAAATCAAAATCCGGAGCCAAAACAAATATAAAGAAGGGGTATTTTGATTTGAAATTTTCTAAAGTAGTTCCAAATTTTAGATTTTTATTCAAATAAACCATATTTCTCACAATGAATTGCATATATGTAGTACTATAATTATAATTGTCGAAATCCTGAATATATGTTTCGCGATAATCAGTGTTTTTTGATAAAGACAGAGAAGTGACATTAAAAAGTTTGAATATTGAACTTGATGATGTATATGATCTGTTATATTGAGTTTCAGTTTGAAACGTAACAAGTATAAAATTAGGCATTCTTTATCTCCAAATATTTGTTCTTAATTAAAAAGGATGCACCTTGACCAATTGCAAATGAAACAATTTCTTTGGATTTTAATGGATAAATCGCGTATTTAGAATTGAGACCGATTTGATGACCTGCTAATACTGACGGATCTACTCGAACTCTTCTTACAAATAATTTTGCATCAACTATTTGACAAATTGGTTTCCTTGTTGCAAAAGTTAATGATAGTGCCGAACATTAACACCTGGAAGTAAATATTTTAATCCACACCTTTCTACTGTAATTACTTACATAACCCATAGTAGCAAGACATATATTTTTAGTATCAGAATTATAATTTAAAATAGTTTCAATTTGTTGTTACCACCTTCAATCTTGATATTGTTAAAATCAAGTATTGCATCCTTAAAAAGTGTATGGAACAAGAAATTGTTTGGTACAACATCTGAAGCATAATGCAAAGGCTTTCTATCTTTATCTATAACTTTTACTTGTACAGTTAATAAAGTATCATTCAAATCTAGATATTCAGTTTGAAAACCAATAATATAAAATTCTACATCATTTCTACTATCTGTAAGAGAATTCATAGGAAATACTTCTTCAAATGCTTCATACTCAATTACTGCTTGAGGTGATGTCCTGTCAAATATACACAATTCAGTTTTGCCGCAAATAATTTTGCAAATATAGTTCCATGACCTTTCATTCTTTTGTTTATATACGATGATCAATGTTTTTTACGTTTTGGAGCTTGAGTTGTAACAGGTGCAAGGGATGTATCATTTGTAAACATACTCGCAACACCTGGTAAAACCTTTCCAATTTCTAACAGAGTATTAGTTTTTAAAGATGGTAATATTTTCTGATTATTCATAATTACATCTTTTTAGTTTTTATAACAAAACTACCAAAACCTTTAAGAATTGGAAGAGCAAATCTTCCAAGTGTTCGCAACAATCCTGATCAATATTGTTTACCACTAAAATATGGTTCATCACCACAATTTTAGCTACCACTATACATTGAAAAAATATCGTTATTAGCCATCTAATTTACGAAAATGTAGTGTCAAATGAGTGTTTGTATCTTTTGAAAAGTTTATCGATTTTCCAGAATCATCCCGAATATTAATTTCTATATAGTTTTTACATGAACTTGAAACATGTAAATACATTGGATTTTCAATTTGAATTTGCACAACTTTATCATATTCATGTTTTTCAATCCATACATATTTTAATAGAAGATTAATCGTCTATGACCAAAGATTTGTTCTTTATAAAAAGCAGAAGATTCAATAGGCAAAGAAAATTCAACAACCTCTTTACTTTTCAATGGATAAATTGCATTTTTTAATGCAAGTCCAATTTGGTGACCTGCTAAAACAGATAGTTCAACTGGAACTCTTCTGACCATTAATTTTACATCTAATAATTCTATTTTAGGTTCCAACTTTGTAAATGTTAAACTATGTGATAAGTTTGATCTTGTCAATTTAATTACAACACTAATACCGGGTAATAGATATTTTGGTTAATTCATGAAATCAAAATGTAATGGTGAACATAATGAAAATGGCTTAGATTTTGCATTCCAATTTCGGTAATTTAATTCTACAATGATCAGATTCCCTAGTGATAGATATGGTTTGTAATCCAAATTTAGACGAATGTTCGTAATCGCGAAATGATATTTTAAAGGAAACATATGGACAAGCAATCATTAATTTTTTCATAATTTTCTATGAATATATGAACATCTGGAATATATTTAAAATTGTTGGGGTTGTCGGTGAATTCGAATAGAAATTATTGTCAATCTGACTCCAACTGTGCTTTTAAACAACAGTTATGAACTCCAAACGATATAAACTTTATTGATTAATACACTTTATTTCCACTTTAAAATGACACAACGAATTATCTATCAATCACAATTTGGTGCTTATTACGACCCTTCGGGAAGAAAAGCACTTTTCGGATCAATTGAAGTTCTAATCACTTGACTACTGTAGTGGGTTTCTGAGATTAATAACTCTGATTTAGTTGCTTTGCTTTGCTTTGACCTTGCTTAATTTCTCTTTCAAATTTCTCTTAAATTTCTTTTTGTCTTTCTTTTTTTTGCAATTTTTGTCTCTTTGATTCCAATTTTGCTTCCTTTTTATACTTCGTCATCCAATAATACTTATTGATGTCAAATAGAATTTCTGATATCTTTTAACGCTAATTCCCTCTGGGCCTCTATAATCACTGACAGCTGTTCAGATAAATAATTTTTTAGAGATGCACTTTCCCAGATTTTCAAACAATATTTCTTCCCTTATTTTGAAAGGGCTTTCGAGATAACGTCAAAATTTTGCTTTTGTTTTTGTTTTCTTAAATTTGCACTTGTTAATTATAAATGACCTTCTTTAATTTAATTGTCTTTTATTGATTTTCTCTTATTCCTTTCTCGTTGTTAAACATTTATTTTTCATTCCCTTTTTATTAAGCTCCAGAACCACATCCTAATCACTTATGATTGTTTCCCCCAATCATTTTACATGTTTATTAATTATTTTATTCTATTATTTAGGTATCCTAAACAAAATTTAAAATTTCTAAGATTCTATTTTCATTATTTAGTTTCAAGTATTTAGTTTCTTCATGTGATTTTTTGAATTCATATTGTATCTATGAATTTTTATAGTACGGAAAATGATTATACACAAATGTAAAGTTCATCAAAGCTACTTCCCACTTATCAACCAAATAAACTGGATTTTGAAATTCAACAACAAGATTACTAGAATTATAATCAGGATAAAGAAGAGGACAACTATTACTAGATAATATTTATAATATTTATTTAATCAATTAATTTTCAGATATCCAACTAGGAGTTTTATAGCCATTCCATTTGACATAGCATTCTTTTTATTTCCCTCCTGATTTGGTTTTTAAAATATTTTGAATTCTGAATACAGGGAGAGCTGGAATGACTTGAAGTTCTTGTTCGTAAAATTTACCACTGACTTGATTGTTTTCATAATTTTTAATAAAGTACATAACTTGATTCTGATTAGTATCTGTTTTTAAAATTTGTAAAACTTCGTCACTCCAGTTATTATCAAAATTCTTTAACATGATCCAAATTAATATGTTGAAAATTTGGTCAATTTGTTCCCTAAGCCCCCATGTAGTTTAGTAACTAGGAGAATGGATTCAAAATTTGAGTCTTTTCTCCAATTTACAACAAAAATTGAAATTAAGATTTATAAAGACATGAAAGCAAAAATAATTATATCTTAAAAACCTTTTGATTAAGAGTTGTGTTTATAAATGAAAATACTGGTTAAAAAGTTTTTGGTTGTTTAAGTGGTCTCTGTAAATTGGAGAAGTTTGAAAATATAAATTTTTAAAATTGTCATTCTTTGAAATTTTAATTATTCTAGAATTAGTTAATCTTTTGGATTTTATTTTAATTATGCAAAATTTGGACAGAAGTATTTATGAAAATTACCACAAATCATTTTCGTTACAGTGAAGTTATTTTAAAGATGACAGGGTATGGTGTAATTATAATTATAGTGAAAGTCATCAAAATATTGAAATTAATGATCTTCCTTACAGTAGCATAACATTCTAAGATCAGTAGACCAATAATAATAGATAATAATAGACTTCATATATCTCTTCATTAAGCCACGCTCAAATATCAATTAATAACAAAAGCAGGGTACCCGTTATAGAAAAGAAAACCTGCGAACTCACCAGAAATTTGTAAAAATCTTCAAAAAAAGAATATGAACTGTGGTTTGGATCAAAAAGACATCGATTTTATTGAGGAAACAAGAAATATATTTAAATTGCCATATGATTATCGCGAATGGACCAATGAAAACATTGAGAACTAGCTTTATTGGATTTGTCATAAATTACGATTCAAATTTCCAAAACTATTCAAGGAAATAATCGAGATACGAAAAGAAGAATTTCAAACCATTGAGATTTGGCAAGAGAAATTCGGTGCTAATGCCGGCGGTTGCATGTTTAAGCATTTAAAAATGTTGCTGAAATCAGATTTTACAATGATTGAAGAGATTTCTAATGATTGCAAAAGTTTTTACAAAGATTATATCAGATGGAAAAAGAATATCTCATTTTTATATGATTTGGTAATGACTCATAAGTTAACTTGGTCTAGTCTAACAGTTCAATGGATACCAGATATAACTAAACTCGACGACAATGATTATTTTACTCAACGAATTATAGTTGGTACATAAACTGAAGAACAAGATTATATTTTCATTGCATCAGTGACTGTACCAAATGAATTAAAATGCTTCGAATCCAGACATCATGCTGAGAAAGATGAATTTGGAAGATATGGTTTAGTCACTGCTCATACAGATATTAATATTAAAATTAATCATGGATATATAAATCGGGCTAGATATCTACCTCAATGTCCTAAAAGAAATGCAATTAAATCATCTAATGGAAATGTATATTTGTTTAATTACGAGACATCCCAGCAAGCCAGATCAAAGTGGCAAATGTAAGGAAATTCTCAGTAAGGTTTTAGATTTTCTTGTAATATCAAAAACGCTGGTATATTATTTAGTTCTGCAGTGAATGAAACAATTTAATTGTGGGAGATTAATTGTACTCCAGAAAATAAAATGGAATTCTTCATTGGTAGCAGAGCATGGTTCCCTTTACGAGCCACGCGCAAACTCTGAATAAGAAAGCCAATGTGAGGCAGCATCAAACTATTATCCAGCTTCACCACAAAATAGGCCATTTTACGTTTTTAGTATATCATCAACTAAACATTATTCGCACAATTCAGTGAAAACGTGGCCAGGGGTATCCAACCGAGGGACAGCAGCCAAGCCGAGATCAGTTGATAAATTCTCGGGTGGTTTACAAATTATACAGCTAAGTTTATTAAGAGTATACTCACACGCGTTAAAAATATAAATTTTTAAGTTTTGTCCTAATATTGATAATAATAAAAATAATAATTTATCGATGTATATCCGTATTTCAGAGAAGGAACATTAAATAGCCGGATTTATGCTTGCTTCTTATTCAAATGCGTCTGGCCTAAAGCATTAGCTGTGATAACAGGTTTTCCGCTATTGAATATGTCAGTAGCAATACCTCCATCTAAGAGTAGCGTTTTGTAAAACTAAAATAGTTTTATCATAGGTAGGAATATTTTCGAGTAGCATGTCATAGTCTAAGCAGTTAAATAATCAATCAATGTAGTGAAGGTAACATGGATAGTTAATGATACCCGTTTTTAAGAGTTCAAGATCAGGAGGGGAAAAAATCAAAATGTCAGAAGGATTCAGATTAAGATTGATATTCATTTCGGACAGGAAAAAATGAAAGAGCGTAAAAAGTAAGTAAAGTCAAAAGAGCTTTAAGGGATATGAGATTTAAGGAATATGAGTTTAAATTTTTTATAGCTTATTTAAAAAGTCAACTTTTATAAAACTTCGTTTGAAATCATCAGCTATTGATATTAATTCAAAGAATCTTTCTGCTTCTTTGATGAAATCTTTGATATCAGCTCCCATTTCAAAGTTTTCAGGTGCTTTGATAAAGGTGACCATCGAAATCGTCATACTAGCCGAGTGATTCCACAAATTGATAATATCTAAAAATAATAACTAAATGATATAATAATTTTCATACTTTATTTTTATATTAACCAACAACTTCAATATTTAAACTGTCCTTTCCCTTTTTGTTTTTTATTATAAATATTTTTAGTATCTATTTTGAGGATATTTTAGCAAGCATGAATTAGCAATTGAATTGGGAATATTAACACACAAGCATTTAATAAATATTTTATATTTTTAAATACCAACTATACTTAAATATTAATTTTACAATAAAGCAATTTCATCATTCCATAATTTAACTTTAAATTTATTTATATTTTTTTTAAATTTATTATTATAATTGTTAGTGTACTGGATGTAATAAATTTTGTTTAAATCTGTGCGCGTTTTACTCAACCCATTTCGCTTCACCAAAACCTTACTTTCCTAGGGTCAATGTTATCTCACCCAGGCGCCCCACAATTTTGACCTTACTACTATATACCTATGGGAAGCCCTTGTTGGTACTGTATGTAGTAGCCGACAGTCCATTAGCAGGTGAGCCCCATTTCTAAGACTACTCCTCGTTATAATCTCGCTTTCGGATTCCTGACTAGTGTTGGGCCAGAACGTAAACGGCCTTGATAAATGTTTAAATGGATCAGAAACACACACGCAGATACAACACGCAATTTAAAATAAACCTGGAAAACACCAAATAAACAATATAAAATCTAAGAAATAAAAGAATTAAATATAAAATAATAAACATAAAAATAAAATAAAATAATAACAAAATGCACCAAGATCCGCACGATACCTACACAAATACAACAAGAAAACACGACAAATTCGACGAAACTAGAAAAATCAATTAAAGTTCATTAAAGTGGAATTTAAATTGAAAAATTGAATTAGCAATAATTCAATAAAAAACTTTAAATAAAAGATTATAAAAATAAATCAAGAAATATAAAAATTAAAAAATAGAATTTGCTAGAAAAGAACAAGGTCGAATTTTGTTTTACTGCATCAAATTTCACACGTCACACAAATAGGTATAAATACTGATCCATTTTCACATTTAACTTAACCATTTTTGAAAGTAAACCAATTGTAAACAATTTGTGAACTATTTTGAAAATTTATTAGCTCAAATACTTCGAATCTATTTTAAATTTTTAGGTGAGAATCATTTATATTGGAACCCTCTTTCCACATCACGACCTTGCATCTCAATGGAGCTCTGCTCGGCGTGGATGTGGGAGGAGAGGTATTTATGCTGTTTATGCTATTTTATGCCTTATTTTATGTTTGATGATTTTTGGAATGGTTAATGGGTAACTTTATTTGTTTCATGATTAATAAATTTTATTAATATGTATTTATATGTCTTTATAAATCATAAAATTTAACTGTCGAAATTTTTCCGGCCCACAGCCGACACATCACGCAAGTTAGTAAAATCAACATAGTGCAAATGCATGTAAGTGCGTGGAAGATCGCCAATGATATGCACCCGTGAAGACTCAGCGTGCGCAACGCAGCGGTCGGATCGTAAATATTTATCCCTATAGCTGAAGCGAGAAATAAGGAAGAAGTCTCTGGCTGCTTCCTCGTTTCTCAATTCTGTAAAATCGACCTAAAATTTATCTAACAAACGGCTTAAAATCACCACACCGAGTAGTCCAGTGGGCACTCAATAATTATAATATAAACATACTATGCCTTAAGATCAATTAAAGGAAAAGGGTACGGGGACAACGTAAATTGAAATTGCTGATATAACCACTTCCGTGTCAATGCTATAAAATGAATTTAATAGAGTTAGGATTAATATGAAACAAAATAAAGTTATGATTAATAGGAAATGAAAGAAATTTAATAAAGTTATAAAACGAATTCAATAAAGTTATGATCAATAGGAAATGAAAGAAATCAAATAAAGTTATGATTAGTATGAAATAAAATGAAATTATGAAAAATCGAATTTAATGAAATTATGATTAATAGGAAGTAAAATGAATTTATTAAAGTTATGATCAATTGGAGGTTAAATAAATCTAATAAAATTAGGATTAGTAAAAAACAAAATCTCAATTATAAAGTGATTTGATATAATATACGAGATATAAAAGAAAATCTTAATTGTAACAAAAATTTGGTAAAGTTTAATAAAGAATAAAATCTTGTTTGTAAGGAAAAATTTAATAAAATTTTCGATTAATGAAAATAAAATCTTGTTGATACAGTAAGTAAAGTTTATAATTGAGACGAAAATCAAATTTTATTTGTTAACTCTGCTACAATTGACAATCATAGGAAATAAAAATCGTACCTACTAGGATATAGGATTAATCACAAACATATCGGTGAGGTAAGCAAAGATTGCGATCCATAATAAATTAAAATCCAATAGTACAGTGGAATAAATGAAAAACAACCAATTCGAAAAATTTAGGATTAACAATAAAATTGGAATATTTTTAGATATCATTCGGCAAGTTAGGGTTATGTTGTAGTTGTGCAAAGATTAGAAATTGACCAATAAATCCGAATCATGTTTTAGACAAATTAATTGCGAAATTAGACAGGGATTTTCCATAAAATCCAAGTTAATCCGACGTAGCACGACTTGTGAATTGAACCGTCATGAGATCAAAATTTGAAAATAGCAAAATCCATGTTCACCACGAAAAGTCGCCTCGAAGAGATGTTTTAGTAACAACACCAACTGAAATGCTTCTCAAAGTTCAATGATATTGGAAAAGGTCCATTCGAGAAATGTTAATAGAATCCGAGATAGGGGTAGCCCAATATTGCGACGAGAACAAATGACAATTATGTTCATAATTACACCAATTTTTGAAATACGATGATTTAAAAATTCCGAGACAGTCGGATAAATTAACTCGATGCGTTGGTCGAAATAATTATCATAACACCCACGATAAATTCCTTTCAAACAAGTACTCGCCGGTCGATAATATAAACAATACGACAACACATTTTTCTCGAAGTGACTAAGGTAAACATCGATCTACTTTGATTAAATTGTAATTAAGCCGATCTTGCAAATTTAGTTAAGAAAGTTTAACTCGAATTAACTCCAAAAATTATAAATTATTAAAAGCTTTAATTATAAATAAATTATAATTGAAAATGAGGTACCTCCTGAACTTCACAGAACGTTTAACTCGCCTTCACCCTAAACTATTTCATAGGTGCACGTACGTATTGCAGACGGATCGAGCCCAGAAAAACCCCAATGATAGTCACTAGATATACCGAATCTTGGGCCTACCTAAACTCTTTTAACTAATATAACCAAGACCCTATTCCCCACACTATTGATTTTCATGATTTAAATTTCAATCATTACAGAGCATGTCCAACAATCAGATTACTACTCAGAAGAAACGCTCGGAAATGAGATTTCGAACCACCGGCGCAATAGAAAGACCCCGGTCACAGTGGCCATATTCTATCCCTCGGAAAGCACGGGATCCGAGTAGCGACCCTCTCGAACCAGTGAGACAAGAATACCCAGCCGCTGAAATCTTTGCAAATGCGCAGGACCTCCTCACCCATTGGGAGCGGGTGCAGGAGCAGGTGGACTTACAAGTAGTCAAGGCAAGGATGTACCTTGCAAATGTGCTGGATGACATCCTTGCTGGGCGGATCGCCGTCGCCCATCCACCTCGTCCGGTTCGAGATACTAGGCGTCCTTATACGGTAGAAGCTCTCAAAAGAAGTCTCAAACGATTCTGCCCGGATGAATGAACTGACAAAGCGTTATATTGATTAAAAACAATAATTATAATTAGCACTGCGTGTATTTCTTTTTCTTATATAACTGAAAATGAGTGTTGAGTTGTTTGAAAGAGTTAAAATATTTAGGCTGACTATAAATTGACGAGTAAAAATCCCTTTAATTTCAGCAATGGCTTCTCTACGGATCCTGCAGACGGAGTTAGATCGCGTGAGGCAGGCGAATGCCGAATTACTTAGCCAAGTCCTACAACTAACCCGTGAGATGCAGCAGATCAAAGCGACGTGCTTAGATCCTAAACGAACCAAAGTCCTATACCAACGGCTTACCGCAGCTCAAAAAGGCTGGGCCGAAGAACGCCAGCTCAATCGAAGTCTGCGAACGCAGGTTCGGGGACTCGAAGTCGCACTAGCTGTATGCCGAGAAGGTGAAGCGGTCACCTACCCGCTCATCTTCGCCCCAACTCAGATGCCACAGACAGTAATCAAGACAGCAGAGCAACCCATCACCAACAATCGCCGACCGGGACGTAAGGAGCAAAGCGAGCATAGGTCTCCTATCGACAGCTCGTGAACCCGAGGTTTGTCCGAGCAATTACAGTACTAGCCAATGGTATTCAATTTTTGCGGACAATCCACCACTTGAACACATTTCCAACGTTGCTTAGCAACGGGTGCCAAGTGGGTTAATATCATTTTGTATGGCGTTACTAGGGTCGCCAGGAAGATAAGCAAGATCTGAAACCCTGTAACCCACCATACAAATTTGGGGGCTCAGCCGGGATTGAAGCTTTGTTATTTGGAAAGACCAGGACAACCAAGTTAAGAAACAACAGAAAATTCTGTCAGTGCACCCTCAGCCGGGATGGAATGATTGTTTTTGCGAAAAACAATGTCAAGGAAATAAACGACTAGCCCACCAAGTACAAATTTGGGGGCTCCACCACGGGATTGAAGCTTTGTTATTTGAAAAGACCAAAACCATCAAGAGAATTATGTCAGTATACCCTCAGCCGAGATTGAATGATTTTTGTGTGCAAACAAATCGATGGGAAAGTGTAAAGATCGAGGAGAAAATTGAAACAGCAATAAAAACCTGACTACGAGATACAAATTTGGGGGGCTCATAAAGGACTGTTTTTACAAAGAACCCAAGGAAAGATAAGCCAATGTTCAAAGTTTAAACAGAGATGTTGAGACGATATGTTGCAAACCCCAGAGAAATGAGAACGCCATGAAACAAAACCCAGAGAACAACGGTTGAAAAACAAGCAACCCGACTACAAATTAAGACGCCAAGACCCTCAACATCCATCGATACTTGACGACATGACACCTTGTAAGACACCAACGACAATGACAAGACGCATAAGTAATTAAAAGGGTAAAATTCGGGATAAAATGAAATGGGGTAAGTAAGGGGAGTAATGATAAACAAGAGAAAGCCACCGAACCCAAATAGAGGAAGCCAACGGTAATAGAATAAAGCACAACAGGTAATGAGTAAATAGTAGTAGATAAAATGACTTAAAATATATTAAAGAGGTGAATGAATTTAGTAAATTAGTATTTAGATAAATTTAAAGGGTAATTTGATAATTTTAGATGGAACCAGCAAAAATTATAGAAAAACTAAAGGGGATTCTAAACATCGAAAATGACAATCTGGAGGAACTAATTAATAAACAAAAGTTAATTAAACGAGCTAAAGAGGATATATCAGCAATCACTAACCTGTACTCCGATGAACATTGCATATTAATAAAATTGATCGATATTGATAAAGACGTAACTACTGAAAGAATATATGAAATTCTATCTATGAGATTAGAGATAACCAAATTTGGGAAAAGCTGGTACAAGTTAATGGAAAAAGTCAAGAATATTGAAGACGAGATTGCAACAACAATGAAAGAGCAAACTAAGGCTTATGTGGAGTGTTATGCGTGCAAAACAGAAGAAGCACGAGTAATGGTGATACCTTGCGGACACCTGAGTTATTGTCATGGATGCGCACAAGAGTCGCACTGTATGTTATGCCAGCGAAAGATAAAGGAAAGACTAACGGTTTACTTTCCATGAATTGTTATGATGAAATGAAATAAATGTATATTATGCATTATTTGAATTACTATTAGATGATAAAATGAATATAAAAGAAATATGCAATGTTTATAAATAATAAAACCACCTGACAACGATAAACAAAGGTAATAGACCAAAAACATAAAAGCCGAATTAGGGAAATAATCAAAACACATGCACAGAGACACAAAATATTGGACGGAAAAATTTCGACAACCGAGTTTTCCTAGTGTATAATTCTTTTTGTTTTATTGATATTATATTTATTGATATTATATTGAGATAGGACGAGGAAAAATGGTTAAACCTGAGCTATCTAATGATAGTACGCTCACCCAAGGGAAACCCTGATCAACCCTACTGAGAAAGGAACTGGTAGGCCAAGTCGCGTATGTCAGCAAGTAACCGGCGAGAGATTGATCACCTCTTTTGGGGAGCTTGTTGATGCGATTACCACAAATTTTGAAGGGGGGAGTGAAGAGATAGACCGAGAGGTGAGAGAAAGAGTGTACACGGAACAGAATTAATAGTTAGAGTAAAGGTACCTAGAGATGACTTCTTTTTTTCCCTAGCTGGTGGTGAGGCACCAGGGGACAGCTACGGACTGTCGTGCTCAGGTTGTTATCAGCCAAGGGACTGATGACGCTGGGCCGTTCGATACAAAAACCCGGATCACACACCGAGTATCGGACGATTCTTTTTTTCGCTGGGAGGCACTCGATACAACAACCCGGATCCCACACCGAGTATCGGGGCCAAACGGTAGGTGAGATGTGAACTAACCGGTAAATGGTTCATACTCAAAATGTCCTACTAAAGCCAGATGAGAGCGCTCGAATCGAGCCGAGAAATCTGATGGAAGGAGCGGGTAGAGATTTAATAGTTTATTTTCCGCTCCCACTTTTGATCATTTCCTTTTCTTTTCACTATTCGGGAAACCAAGTAAACCGCTTTTGGAACTTGATTGAACGTCTAGGCATTTCCATACTTTTATATTCTTCGAGGTACACAACCCGGATCCCACACCGAGTACCGAGGGAATGTTTTTTTATTGCCCAGCGAGGAGTTTGGTACAACAACCCGGATCCCACACCGAGTACCAAATATCCGAATGGCGGTGAGTAAAGCGTAACCGGAAGAATGCGCGGCCAAAAGACGCCATGGCTTGAGAGTCAGTGTGAGGCCTCAAACATACCCAAAAGTCACTGATTGAGCTCAAGTCCGATATAAGAGATAATATGAAATAGAGGGCCGGATGATTATAATCAGATACTTGAGGCAATAGAGGGCTGGATGATTATAATCAGATACTTGAGGCAATAGAGGGCCGGATGATCATGATCAGATACTTGAGGCAATAGAGGGCTGGATGATCATGATCAGATACTTGAGGCAATAGAGGGCTGGATGATTATGATCAGATACTTGAGGCAATAGAGGGCCGGATGATTATGATCAGATACTGGAGGCCATAGAGTACCAGATAAGATATGATATGAGTAAAGATGAAATATGATTATGAATAGATATTAAGGTCACAGATGACCAGTAAAAGAGTTAAAGCCGAAGGCCGAAGAGCCAACGGAAATCATAGAGGGCATAGAGCGCCAGCGATGGAGGATTAAGTAAATGAATTTTTTGGGAGACATAGGAAAAACAATTAATGGAATGAATGAAAGTATGAGTATGATGATTATTGATATTATGATATAGATAATTGATACGACTATATAGATAACTGATAAGACTATATAGATAATTGATACGAGATTAATAGATAATTATTACGAGGTATAGATAATTAAAAATGGACTTAAAATGAGGGGGGTGAGTCAGATAAAGAAGACCACCACGATAAATGCGAACAGGGGATGATAACAGATAGTATGGTAAACGGAGGAGAAATTAGTATAGAGTATAGAATATTGGAGTGTTATTTATTTTTAGGAATCGATAGCCAAGCAAAGCAATCCAAGTCAAGTACAAAGCAAAGCAAGGAGAAAATATTTCAGAACAAAGCAAGCGATAACAAAGGAATTTGAATAAACGAGCAGAAAAGATTGTGGAATAAACGTCAGAGTAGTTACGAGCAGATAAGCAACCAGAAGTTTCAAAGCAACCAAAGCAAGAGAAGAGAAACCAGTCAAGCAGACGAATAACCGTAAACATTGATAGCATCAGCAACCGCACGAGAAGCAAAAGCCAAGAGAATAAAGAAAAAAGTTTATTAAAAGAGGAAGAAAAGAAAAAAGTTCGCAACGGTAGAAGTGCCAAAACCGGAGTATCAATTACAGCAGCGACAGGAACCGGCACAGATAGTGGATTAACCGACGTTGAATTTAACAGTAGCGAAGAAAACGAAATAAACGATATAGAAAACCGGTTGCCGATAATAGAAGCAGAGAACGAGGAAGAGAGATTGAAAAACTTAAACATTAACCCAAACATGGCAAATTCCACCAATTCCAACATGACTTCAATTCCGGATGCAAATACAATGTTGAATAACAATAATGTGATGATAGGAGAATTCAGAGAAAAGTTTAGAGGAGAACCGTTCGACGGTAGTCTCAACAAATTGGATACATTCATAAAGGAATTCGAAGTGTATAAAAACATCTGTCACTGGACAGATCAAAAAGTAAAAGAGCGACTACCCTTATATCTGAAAGGGAGCGCACAAGATGTATTTGTAGAAGAAGCGAGAGATGTAACAAAATTGACAACATGGACAGAAATTAAAGAGTTCTTAATAAAGATATTCGGGATAGAGAAAAAGGGGAATAGGAAGATACTGGACTTCCTACATCGAAAACAAAGACGAGATGAATCAAATGCAGTGTACGCATGCGAATTAAAGAAATTGTGCAAAGAAGCCTTCGGAGAAACAGATTTGCCCGAAGATAAAATGGTAGATGTCTTCATTAGAGGAATTAAGAGGGAAGACATACGAGCCAACCTTGGATGCTTGGCACCAGAAACGTTAGATAAAGCAGTAGCAATCGCAAATAGATGTGAAGCCCATCTAGGGCTGGGATATCAAGTGGCAGTCTTGGCCACGGAACCAACAACACCAACAGTCAACGCCAACAACCAAAACAACAATACCAATCCAGCTATGAATCAATTCATTCCAAGAGCACAACAGATGTTCAAGCCACCAACAACGAGAAATCCGGAGGATAGAGGTAATAACCAAGTAAGTTATAATAATAATTTCAGGAACAATCCAAATACAAATGAAAAATGCTCCATATGCCAAAGAATAGGACATCGGTCAGAGAATTGTTTCCGAAATTACACTTGTCAAAAATGTGGTAGACGAGGGCATACTGAGAAAATATGTAGACAACCTATTAACAAAGCATGTTACAATTGTGGACAACAAGGACATTTCGCAAGGCAATGTAACATAAGAAGAGAACCAAACCAGTCAAGATTAAACAACTCTATGGGAAATCCACAAATTAACGTGATGCAAGAGATAGACATGCTACGAGAAACACTACAACGAATGCCCATGGAATTAAAAGAGATGATACAACAGATGCCCACCAATATACAACAACAACGAATCAACGTAATGAGAAGCAATGAGGAGATTCAAGAGCTGCGAACTAGAGAATATCAAGAGCAACAGCAAGCTGAATGGCAAAGACTACAAACAGAGGAAGCTCAGGAAATCCAGCAAAGATGGGAAAATCGAAAACAAAACCCCGAAAAGAATTAATATGATGAGAATGGAAATTCCAGATGAAATTCACACTGCGGAGCAGTGTGTTGAGAACGAAGGGGGAGGAAATATGATAACTGATAACGAGAAAACAGTTGAATTAAACACGATGGAGAAAATAGAGGCCATCAAAGAATTTACAGAGGAGGAAAAACAAAGACGTCGACAGTTAAAAGAAACGATAATGGAAAAACCGAATGAACCGGAAACTAAAGAAATTAAACGAGCAGAAAGGATGATAACGGAAGATCAAAACGAGGGAACACTAATGTACGAGATAGACGAGCTCGAAAACGAAATTATGACACAAACAATAGAGAGTACACTCGAGAAAATAAAGCAAGAGGAAGCTTTAGAACAAGAGGAGGATCAATTAAAAGAAAAAGAAGCAACCCTGAAACAAGAGAAAGAGGAACTAAGAAAGAAGGCATTAATATTAAAAATAGACGCAGCGTTGAAACATTTAGAACAAGAGCAAGCACTAGATCAAAAAATAGAAGTGATGGCAAAGAAAGTGCTATCTCAAGAAATGGAGGAGCCAAAATTAGAACTACAAAAAAGATGAGCAAGAAGCATCAACGTCACAAGGAAAAGAAAAGATATCAGAGCCAATAATAGCAAAAAATCGAATCCAGAGGGTACTGCTACAAAAAATAGAAACAAGAATCAGAAAAGAAAAGCCCACGTGGAGTGAAGCTCAAATTGAGAATAGAATAAAAGAGATATGGTTCCAAACAAAAGGGCCAACAAAGAAATTGAAAGAGGAGGAACAACCACATATTAATATGATGAGACAAATACCAGACGATCAAACAGATGAGGATGAAAGCGAGATAAGCAGTCTGGGCGGAGAAATATTTCAATCATGCGAGGAAAATAAACCATATAAAGATGAATCAAAATCCGAATTGGAGGAAATGGAAACAAACGTGCCAAGAGAAGATGAAACTGAGATATTAAAAGAAATCAACGAGATTGTAGAAGAAGTAGATCGAAATCAAATGTTCCTAAACCTCAGAGATACAACCGCATACAGCAGAATAATGAAACTGATTGCGAAAGGATATCAACAGGATAATGGTACATGTACGGCATCATGGAAAGATATGATAAGAAAGTACCAAGAGAATTTGAAAGAATATGATAGAGAAGAGTATCAGGTAATTATTGATTTTCCGGAAATACCGAGACAGATAATAGCAACAAGAGGCGAAAGCACCAACGAGTTATATGATTGGGTAGTGAAAAAAGCTAGGACCCAGTTATAAAAATAAACCTTTATATTATCAAGGAAGAAAAATAAAGCGAGATATACACCTAGCGGATGCTCTAATATGGCAAAAAGGAATAAATGTGGTAACATTAAACAAAAATGAAACCCGAGGAAACGACAGCAGAAATATGGCAGAAAATCCAAATATTGTATACCAAGGAAATAAAACCTGGATTAGAAAAAGAGAGACAAAAGATAATGAGGCAAAACCAGATAAAAATGACAGAACAAGCAATAGATCAAGCTAGAAAATATATTAATCGATTATCGTTAACGAGACCGATTTCAATGAAAATATTTGTAGAAGCTGTACGGGATACAGACATAATGAGATTCGATAACGAGAGAACAGATGAGTTGATAGCCAAATATGGGGAGCACCAAAGAGATATGAGGGGAGATGAACCAATAAAGATAAGAATAAAGCTACCAAATGATGAAATAAAAGAAATACTAGTAGATCCTGATTGTCAAATACACGAATTATATCGACGGATAAATCGAGAAATTATTCAACCAATAATCGAAAGTAGCGATGATGGCATGGTAGAGGACGTAGCAATAATGTACCATAAACGGCAAATAAGTCCACGAGAACGAACCCCGATATACGAATTAGGTATATGGGAAGACGGACAAATTATTAATATCATAGCCATGGATGAACCAGAGAGAAAAAATACGACAAAAAGGGAACAACAGATCCAAGAATTTCAGGAGGAAATGAAAAGAAAAATGGACCAAATATTAACCATCTACCAGTTATGGAGACAAGATGCGAAATTTAGCACAAAATTACAACCTATAGATGATTCGCGATGCCGATCAACACCATGGAAAAAGGTGTATGATGAAAAGACAAAGGAGTGGAAATGGAAAATGGAGAGATCCGAACCAAAATGGAGAAAATACATACCAGGAGAAGCGCCGGAAGACGCAGCTAACGAAATAACCTTAGAGTTCTATGAAGATGAACCATATGAAAATCTACCAGAGGAAATGCTAAACGAAATGGAATGGCAACCAGAAGAAGACGAGGAAATAAACGATAAAGCTCGACTAGCCCCATATACATGGAAGATAGGTGGATGGGCTGAAAAAAGTAAAATCGGCTGAAGAAGAGAAAATCATCGGTATCACAAGTCATCAATTCTATACAGAGATCGGAGGATACCGGATGAAATTGAGAGTGTACCCAAACGGAGATGGGGTAGGAAAAGGAACACATCTATCAGTGTATTTTCTATTAGCAAGAGGCAGATATGACGGTAAATTAGAATGGCCATTTAATCGAAAAGTCACGATTTCAATCGCTAAACCCGGAAAATGGGAAGAGCGACACAGCGAAAAATTAGGAGTAGACCCAAGATCTATGATAAGTCAAAAGCCAAAATCCACTGAAAATGTTGCGGGAGGAGTACCACAATTTCTACTGAAAAAATATGTAACACCTCAATTCGTAAAAGATGATACAATCATTATTACGATCGAAGTAGAAACAGAACGAGAAATGAAATTGCGAATCCAACAAGAACAAGCGAGACCGCGAATCAGTGTACTCGAGAAACGAATACCAGGAACAAAATACTTGCCCACAGATATAGACGACCCTGTGGAGGAAGGATTAACGAGATTAACGGAAACACAAAAATGTAGAGAATTAGCAGCGATATTAAGAACCGGAGCAAAGAATCAAAAGACGAACTGTAACAGATTTAGAAAATTGGATAATCGATTCTTGTAGCAGAGTAGAGAATCTGCGAAACATAGTAAAGGAAATAGAGGAATATCGGAGAATGTATGCGTGGTACCCAGAACAATTCCGAGAAATTATCCGAAAATGGAAACACACTGAATGGGCAGCCGAAACGATAGAGAAAGTATAGTTTAAAAATTATGACGCCAGATTTCGAACCAATCGAAAGAGAATTTTATATCACTGCCAAGGTGAGCGAAGTGAAAAAGAGAATACCGTATGAACCGCCATTTCATTTACAATACCAAGGACGATCATTAGACGACGATCTCGAAATCGGAGTTACGCAAATGCAATTGGGAGCAATAAATGTATTAACGGTAGCAAAGATCGCGGGTAGAGAACTCAACAAAAGAGAAATCAAAACGAAAACGCCAATAGGACGACAGGAAAGTCTAAATACGCCAGAAGTTCCACCTGCAGCAGATGAAGTAATCGTCATCACGACAGGAGACGAAGAGATATTAAATGATCTAAATGATATTGTGGACGAGGAAACAACCAGGAGAATACCGGAATCAAGAGATTTGTTCATGACAGAAGATGGAAACGACCTGATAACAGATGAACCAGACGAGCTAATATGTGGCCAAAGACAGCCAGTCGAAATTATAGAGCCGGATACCGAAGAGGAAAATAAAAAGAAAGAGAGAAGACGCCGAAGCTCGACAGGAGACGAATGGGATAATTGGATAAACGAACGAGGAGCTACAACATCCAAAGAAACGGCAGACGAACAACCCAAACGAAAAGAAACAGGTACGGCAATGGAAAAGAAATCCAGAGGACGACCCAAGAATTGATAAACCAGCTCCAGAAAGGAAAACTAAAGAACAGATGCAGATGGATCAATTGACAACGAAATTGAACAAGCTCAGTCAAGTAACGAAGCAGTTACAAGGAAAATTAAAAGGTCAAGAACAAGGAGCAAAATGGATCAATAGATTAATAACTGATATGCTGGGATTAGCGAATCCAGAAATAAAGAGAAATTTGAAGCTCAATAATATCGGAGCAGAAGCGAAACAGCTTTGGGCAGCAATAAAGCCAATAATAAACAAAATCATGGACAATAAAGTGCGAACCACAACCAGAGACCCAGAGGAATTACTGTTGATAATAAATCATTTAACAAAACGATCAGGCGATCCAAATAGATATCTGGTAGGAATGGCCTACCTGATGTACAATACGATAGTAATATACAGAAAGCGAACTCCAAGATACAATCCAAACGGATATGAATTCGCAATAACAGACATTATCAGGAAAGTAATTGAACCATTCATCCTGACTCAAGGTGGATGGCAAGCCTTTATAAAGTTGGTAAGTAAAGATGATCAAACCGAGATAATGCAAGCAAAGTTAAAAGAGTTATTAACGGAATTCGAGACGACCATTAATGCAAGCGATCCAAAAACAGCTAGAAAAGGGATGAATACGATAATCACTACAATACTCATATGGATGATGTGCGTAAAAGGAGTAGAACCGTTTGTAGTATATGATTGTGACAACATAAAGATTGGTGATAAATACTCACTAAAAGAAACAGAAGAGTGCAAAGCTGCAAACCCCGGTAAATTACAGACAACAGCTACAGCAGTATCGTATAATGTATACCAAGAGGTAGACTTTATAAAAACGGAAATCAAGGAATGTTCAGTAACAAGGAAAATTGTAGCATTTCATTGCGGACATCACTCACATTCAACAATTATAGAAGCTGGAACGGAAACAACAGTGGTTTCGGTAACGCGGAGCGAATGTGAAGAAGGATTCACGACAGGACGTATCTCAATAGCTGGAAGAGTGAATGTAGCAGCCGAAGAAGGAAAGATAAAAACTACCCGAGTATACGCTGCGGGAAGAATAACGGCTGGAGACGGAACATGCCAAGGAGGAGAGTACACCCTATTGAATCAATTAGTCAAAGGAGTAGTAGTGATTGAAAGTTATCAAGTAAAGTTGGAGAAATACCAAGGATATTTCGATCCAGATACACAAGCAATGAAGAAGTACCCTCAATGTCTAGCAACAGACAGATCATGCAATACGGGAATGTCAACGATCGTATATCACGCCGATACCAGAACTTGTAGACTCACCTTATTGAAAAGTGCAATATTTGATGAAGTGCAAGGACAAGTGCACAGAGAGACAGAAACTAACACGCAAAAAAGCGCATTAGATGAAATACGAAGAACCGGAAGAATCGGAAAACCAACAATAACCACAACTATCGGATCAGAGGTCAACCCAACAGTAGTAATATCAACAGATACTACAATCGGAATGAGATTTATAAAAGGACGAATGGTGAGTAAATGTGACGAAATGGTAGCCAGTACGAATTATAAAGGAATATTCTTTATCGCGACAGCATACCAAGCAAAAGCGCCAATAGATCCCAAGATGTAAATTATATTCTGTATATAAATAACAAGATGGATTTCTATATCACAAAGGATTGGCATCAACAGAGAAAATATACTACGATTTAGTTAAAAATGACGTAATCTTGCAAAGAGGAAGAAATATTAAAGAAAAATGGCAAGCAATCACAATACCGATATGATTTCACATACTACCACTCCAAGAAGGATATTTTGGAAGAATCGTCGGAGAAGTTATGTATACGTATAAATGCGAAAAGACAATTGCGAAACTACCAGAGAAGTCAAACAATCCCGAGATAAAATGCTAAATGACATAGACGTAATGCATAAAAGGAAAAGCAGATCCGCTCAACCGGTAACAGGATGAAACCCCGAAAATTTGTACCCAACATTCATTGCAGTAATGTATATGGACCATTATTCGAAAATAAAAGACAGGAGTGGTTTTGCAATTTCCAACCGAGTTAATTGTGCACCCCAAAAATATTGGATAAAGGAAATTGGGCGTAGCGAAGCAAGAATTCAAACCAGTGGATATATCACAAAGCGGAACTATACCAAACGAGATCTGGAACGGACCAGAGAACATTTATTATTATCCAGCACAAGGCAAGCAATACTAATCCACATTGTAACTATAACGGTAAGGTAACAACTATAGGAACCCAACTACGAATTGGTTACTATACCAGACCATTTTCACCGCTACAGCAAAATGAATTATGAGTGAAGCCATGTGGGGAAGATTCTTAATCTTCGGAAGATGACTGGCAGGAATTCTAGGAATAATTCTTATTATTCAAATCGTAAGAGATATCATAACACAATCAGCATGTATCGATATCCTATAAGAGAGAGGAAATTAAACTGGAAGGAAAATGGCCAATTGGATTCTTCGTTTTTAGCAAAGACAATGGTGTTACATGACACTCAAAAGA
Organism: Schmidtea mediterranea; assembly: GCA_022537955.1. Lineage (NCBI taxonomy): Eukaryota > Metazoa > Platyhelminthes > Tricladida > Dugesiidae > Schmidtea > Schmidtea mediterranea. The sequence goes on along the minus strand of JAKGRZ010000048.1, from coordinate 79,567 downwards.
TATTCACAGATAAAAGGACCTAATTAGGAACTTCTAACTAAAGGAATGTTACTGTATGAAGAGTCGGACGAAAATTCAAAGCCAATAATGAACAGAAGCCCGAGAAACTAGAATGAAGCCGACAAAAACGAGCAACTGAACGTGGATAATTTTCAGAGATGATAGTAACAGCGACAACGACGAAACCAAAGGAGGGAACGCACGATGCAACTCAAGACAACTCAAACAATGGGAAAATCGAAAGACAAGACATGAGTGGACATTTATAATCATCACCCAGTATATGAATGTTTAAAGGAAAGCAACGATCATCGGTTAGAGAGAACACATGCCAATAGAGACAGGTTACCAATCCAAGATCAAACATTCACGATATTTATCCAGTACCAACGAACCGAATTGGGCCAGATTTTAGTTACCAAGAACTAGCAAGATCAAGAGTGTAGATCAGGATCCCAGAAACTGACTATAGCTATGTTGCAAAAATTAGCATGGACCAAACCAATTATTAACGTACCATAGAAATAAATGGGTAGAAATAAAAGCAATGATTTGATTACGGGAGCAAACATCTCAGCCAATATAAAAATGGATAAAATACCCGAGATTGTGTCCATGTATAGAATCGAACTAAACATGACGTGAAACTTGCAGCAAAGATTCAGTACGGGCATCGGAAAAATCTGGTCGATAATAGAATATAAAATGTGAAATCAAACCACGATTTACAGCTTTATCAGGACTGAGCGCAGGATTTTTATATTGAACAGATCTCATGCCAGAATACTTAAAAGAGATAATAATAGCCTCAGGATCAATGGAGCTGGGAGATAAAACCGGTACGAATATGTATGTTGAAATAGAGTGAGATGCTCAGAGGAAAATGTAAGTGCCCAGGGACGCCACACAAATGATTTGTTACGTAAAGTGAACGAGAACTAGAGGAGAATGAGTTCGAACCTATCACAAAATTTGAGAAAAAGAAGGAACTGCCCATTAGCCAGAGAAATAGTGTATTAACGCATAACAGTGTGATTCCGATCCAACTTACGATTTTGACGAGGAAATAAAGTTATCTATGAAAACGAACGATAAATTACACCAATGATAGGACATTTTGAACTTCGCAACAACAAAAACTGCTTAGGAACTGATGAAGAACTTGGACAATCGGACAAGTCAGCTACTAACGAAAACGAGAAAGAAACAGCTAAAAAAAATGCCTTAATGGAATTTAAAATATAATTTGCAGCATCGACTTAGATTCCGGTACAGCCGACGTAACGCAACATACGATACCATAACAGGACGATCCCAATAACACTACGGCCATATTCGATGGCAGAAGCTCAAAAATCAAGAAGCAGAAAAAAGAAGTGCAAAAGATTTAGACGCAGGACGTGATCGAACCAAGCTTGCTCGCCATGGCAATTCCCAGTGTCATCGTAAAAGAAAAAGGACGGAACACAAACGGTTCTGTATAGATTATCGACGACTCAACTACAAAACGAGATACATACCCGCTACACAGATATAAACGAGATGTTACAAACGTGTGCACGGAGCAGCCATTTTATCTGTCTTTAGATTAAAAGTGTTAATTGGCAAAAAAGTCAAAGAGAGGACAGAGAACACACTGCCTCCCTACAATTGGAAAAAGATTCAATTCAAATTCAAGAAAATGCCATTTTGGACTACCCAACGCACCGTTCCATTTCGAGATTTGAATTTGTAACTCACGGCATAACAATGTATGGTAATATTTGTGACTTATTAATTTATTCTAGCACATTCGCGGCAACTCTAAAAGATATCCGTAATGTACGTTCGACTTGAAGACATGGAAATTGAAATTGAACCCATCAAAAATGCGATTGCCAAGGAAAAGTCACTTCTCTAGACACATTGTGTCGGCGAAAGGCAAACGAAACCAGTCCAGAAACATCGAAAAGATAAAGAATTGCCCTGCACCAAAGACAGTCACACAAGTGCAAGAATTCTTAGGCTTATGTGGATATTATCGAAAATTCATCAAGAGTGTATGCAACCATCGCAAAACATACAAGAGTTACCAAAAGATACCCGTTTATATGGAAGGAGAACAACAAACAGCCTTTAAAATACTTGAGATAAAATAATATCAGCACCATATCGTTACACCCAGATTTTAGAACCGTTTTTGTTAGCAACGGACGCACCAATGCTGATATGCATACTGGAGCAGTCCTAGGGACAATGGGACGACGAGAAAAGAGAACGAGTTATTGATATTATGTCGAACGTTCAAGAAAACATGAAAAGAATACTCTTGTGACTGAAAAGGGAGGCATTAGCAATTATCCAAGGCTTATTAACATTTCAATATTTATTATGGGTCACGAGATTGATATCACTACAGATCATCAACTATTAGTTGGCTAGGCAGCATAAAGTAAGCCTCTAGTAGATTATGGATGGCATGCCAGTTGCAAGAATATCCCATATCATAAAATTAAATCAGGAAAAAGCCAACGCTAACGCAGACTGAGCATTCCAAGATTTGTTTTGAGGAACTAATGGATCGGATGTAAGACGCATTATGCCTGATCATCGAGAAGCATATCGATTTCCAAAACTGAGAAATGAGCAAGAAAGAGCACGATGACGTGAAAACATAATCGAATTATAGAAACGAACGATATGAAATTCTTCGCAACCACAGTAAATTAAAGGAGCATATGGAAAAAACAGACATCGATTACATTATTGGAGAAAGGTGGTTATTACTAATGGATGGTGAAGACAAGAATTATGTGCTTCCAGAAGTAGACGGAAGATGGTGTAATGACTTTCACGCATGGAAACCTTGTGAGGCAATGTCAGCAAAAAAGACAGAAGCAAGATTGGCGTTCAAAATATATTGGCCAAATATCGAGAGGACGTAAAAGGATGGATAAAGAATTGCCTAATATTGCAACCAGAAAAAGCACAGGAAGTAAATTTGGAAGCCCCTTTAAAACCAGTGGCCGATTCCACCAGGAACCCATGACAATGATCGATGGAATTGTAGTAGGACCATTCCAGAATAACGATGGAATATCTACATATAGTAGTGACAGATATTTGTCAAATGTCCCGGAAGCCATTCGCAATACCAGATCAAAAAAAGACCAGAACATACGCGAAGAATCCTAGGTAGGAAAATATTGCTGTAGCTTATACGAACACCCAAACAGATCGCTTAACTGATTCAAGGACCACTCTTATGAGCGATAATAGAGAAAGTAACGATTCTCTCAGAATTCCGAGTGAGAACATCACCCGTACATCCGAAAACAAAATGGTCACAACCGAACGATCAACGCATTTATAGACAATGCATGTTCAATTATGTAAGCAGCACCAAAGATTGGATAGAGTAACATAAAATCTATGGCCTATGGCTCTATAGAATGTCAATACATTCAGCAACAAAAAATGCGTCCAATTCAAAATAAATGTCACGGCAGAGAATCGCTAACATGCCGAAAGACCTTAGAATATCAAGCCACCAATATCACGAGTAATATGGAAATGCGTGATCATATATGTAAAGATTCAAAGATCGAATGCAGAGATTGAAACAGCAGGTATGAATATTAGATTTAATCAGAGAGCTACAAAGAGTTACATGACAAAAAGCGAGATGTGCGGGAGCATACTTGTCAGGTTGGAGTTGGTAATGCAATAGCAACGCGCAAAATTATATCCAGGATAGCCAAGAAAAATTACAAAGAGTGTAAAGACCTTATGAGAATTGTATCGTAAACGAGATAATACGGCGATAAATAGTCAACAAACCACTTACTAGACCTATTTACGTGAACGTTGAGTAGGATGTTAAAGCCAGGATCCGAGAACCCAATAACAGAGACAAGATCGAGGTTATGAACTAGATCACAACTCAGAAGCTGAGTATAAGGACTAACCATGAGTCAAATAGAAGCGACGCAAATAAATCATCGTAGAGGAACCTAAACCGTAATGAATCCAAAATTAGCGCTAAACGCGACCCAAGACATGTAAGACAGCATGGATTATAATAGTAAAAGCTTCAGAGAGATAATGCCAGAATTGGGGTCGAAGGAAAAGGCATGGATAGAGAATAGTAAACAAGCGGAGAAAAAATCGCAATGGATACGCCAAGGAGCTAGAAGTCCAACCAGAAATAGATCGTATTCAAAGAATGTAAACTATTGATATTCACTAAATGGCAGAACTGTAGAAGGAACGTACCTTACGATATCGCAGTACACAAGGGAAAAACATACTTTCCCAAAAGAGTAATGGTACTATAATTCACACTTATGCAGAAAATGCGGACACCGCCTCAAATAATAACCACGAAGAGGGACAAACACCATTAATGTTCGCAGGTTGCAGCAGATGCTCTACAAACAGTTCTGCAGGAACTACTAAAACAGGATCAATCGTTCAAAGAGAAAGATAGGTGGAGAAATAATGTACTACACTATGCACTAAACCCAGACAGGCAAGCTGCAAATTAAAATTATAACCAGTAACGCGACAACAAGAGAAAGACGAAATATGGGTTTTAAACATTCAAACTTATGGGAAGCTATCGATGACCAAACAAGACGAAGCAGCAGCCAAGCCTGATTTAATGGAACCTACGAAGTTCACACTTAAAGTATTATATTCAATGTCAAATATATGGTAAGACAGAACGTCGTTATAAAAAGAAACGATATATGCTCACTACCTTTCCCAAGACAATAAAAGCAAATTGTTAAAATGGGAAGGACTAAAATTCACCAACATCCAAAGGGAAGCAATACGAATCGGAGATAGACAAGAAACAGTATTGATGATATACACGATTGAATCGAAGCAAATAAGTTCCAGCAATGCAAACAAGAGATAAAAGAAATGGACGATTAAAGCAAGAATAATAAAAGTATACGGAGGAAATAATCGAAATAAATAATGTCGAGGACGACATTCAAAGGAAACCCGGATGAAATAATTAATGGAAGGAGGAAGTGACAACAGCGCAAGCAAGACGATCAAAATACTAGAAAGCGGAAAACAAATCCGCAACAACAAGAGAAAACAGGAATCATCACAACAAGGACTCAGGAACACGAACAACAGCATATACGAGGGAAAGAACAGAGGGATGATGCTACTACACAAGGAAAAATCAAACCGACCGACCCTGCCTACAAATAATGATATTAATACGCCCATCAGCTAACGAGAAGCTGACGAAAACATCACAAAGGGGAAAAATCGTCAGAATACGAACATAAGTGAGAAGGAAGCGCAAGCAAAGAGAATATGCTCTACACACTGACCGATGATACAAGCAATAAGTTGCCAATTCGATCAATAGGAAAACCAGGAAAGATAGAAATACGATCGAAAAACTCATCATCATTGCCAAACCACAAAGATGTATGTTGTAGAGGCTACAGAAGAACTGAAATCCAAGTAAGCCAGGAATAGGCAATTGCGATAATAAACAGAGGCATAGAAAACGATTTGAACAAGTATGTATACAAACAAATTATCGGGGATGGGTGTGGGAAAATGATAGTTGAAAAGCAAGGAAAGAAATGTGAATGGGATACCTAGAGGAGAAATGTAGATATTAATATGTGCCAACAATAATATAATAATTCGGCACACTAGCCAAAACCCTGGGAAAAAAATTACAACACCAAGAAGAACCTTATCAACGACGAGCACGAGAAAATAAAACATTAACGATAAAAGTAAAGCGACCAAAAAGTGGAGAAAGAGAAATAGTCGAAACATATGGTAAAGAACCCATTACACAAAGTCTTGTAATTCGAAACTAAAAGAACGGACGGTAAATGAGAGAATCAAATTGTCAATCAAGATTGATATATCAAAAACCAAAAATACCGCATCCCAACTAAAGAAAGGTGCATGGAAATACATAGTACACGTTCAGAAAGGACAGAGCATGATACTGGAAATCATAACCAGGAAAGAGTTACTAGAAGCAATTACGACAAACGTTCAGGAAAAGAAACAAAAGAGAAAAACCTACCAACGAACAGATCAGAGAAAGTTAAAGCAGTACATAACTAACATTAGAGTCAAATGCAGCAAACGAGGAAGAATAGTAATTGAGAATAAGAGTGAAAAACTATCACGAAAATTGCATATTACGAAGCTAAAGGAACGAACAGTAAACAAAGAATCCAATGTGAGTAAGTCAAAATATAAAGAACCAAAAGTTCCGCATTACGATGAAAGGACTGCGGAAAATAATGTAATAAATATCCAAAAGGAATCATGGCACATTGAGAGATGAATAACAAGGAAAACCACCCAAATCAATGCGAACAGATCAACCTATAAAACAATCTAAGAGAGAACAACAGAACGAAACATGGAAAAAAGGGAATGATCATGGACGCACAGCACCTTTCAATCCACGAAGCATTACAACTCCAGAAGCACTCAAAATATACAACCAAAAGAAGAAATAATGCGAGGGACAACAAGGCAAGAGAAAATAACAAACATGCAAGCTAATGAAAAGGATAATGATTAAAATGATCTATGACATAACAACAGCTAGTAATTAAGCAGACTAGTAAATGCTTGATATAATTCAATTAGTAAGAACCACCAATGCAGAAAGAAGACCAGCGAAGAAAAGCATTCATTAGCCAGCGGTAAAAAATTCATTATGACATCGAATTGGACAATCTGATGTAGAAAGAACTGAGGAATATGAAATACATAGGAAATTCTAAGATACAAGCGGACTCTGGGTCAAAAGAACCGCCCATTATCGAAGCAACAACAATGGTCCAACGAATCTGATATACCAGATAATGAATAAGAATACGGGTATGACGAAAATTGCGTATAGAGTCCCGAGACGATGGTTGTAAAATGAGAAAGAAAAGGACATTGTTATTAGTGTAAATATTAGTATAATAGTAGAATATAGTATACACGTATTATATAGTTACAAAATGTGTTAGAAATGTTAGCAACAGAAATGAATACTACGAATTAATGATGTATAGATAAACCAAACAGATGAATCCGAATAATTAATCAACCAAATCAAGTGAGGAAATACCACCTGTCGCAGAGGAATACAACAACAGCAGCTGCCCAATTTACTATAGAGATTGTAGAAATTAAATCAAGGAATATACCAAGTCAAAGGGATCGATCGCAACGTGGAAAGAACAAATGTGAATATGACATTATAACCACAAATGCGCCAAACTCAGTGGAAAAATACTCATCTAGCTGTTAACAGAAAAGTGTGAACAAGGCCTACAAAGCCATAAGACTTAGAGAAGCAACAGAGACAATACTTACAATTAAGAGATGAATGCAAACAATTAGCAGATTCAAGTTTAGATGGCAGCTGTACGAATTTAGAAGACACGTAACACCAACAGCACGTAATCCAGCAAGTTGGGCTGGAAGATACCATCCATGCCAGAAATTCCCCGAACCTGGATTCAACAGTAGAGTAAAAATAAAGCCGTTACCGTATAAATATGTATAATAAAGCAGATAGAAGTAAAGCAAGTTCAAGTAAATCAGAAAAGATTTTTGATAGATAGTGCAGACATCTCACGCATGGAATTAGAGACAGCCGAGACTCCATCCGAAAACTACAGTAACGAATAATGAAAAAATAAATTAGAATGAGTAACGATATCAAGGAAAAGACTAAAGTTTGTAAACTTGCAAAGATATACTGATTGGAGCGAGACAAGAACGAAATTGCGATGCAGAATAGGCACCAGAGTGTACGATAGAAATCTGTAGAACAAAAAACAAAATGCCTGGGATGGACGAGACGATGAAAGAGATGAAGACCTGACAACAATGGATAAAGCTACCAACAAAGAGATCAATAAATTATTAGTTTCAATGACCGAGTAAAAGAGTGTGAATGGAAAGGACTTATGAAGGGAAGCCAAAAGACACCAAAGAATGCGAATATACGAGATTATTATGCGGAAAATGTTCAAACCGACCATAACGAAAAAGACGATAAAAGACCATCACAAAGTACTGGTATCAAGAGAGAGAAAATGCAATTTGTGAGTCATCGACGAATGGATAAAAGAAATGCAACATCGGAATCCAAACGAGGAACAAATATGCGAATCTATGAAGGGAATGTGCGTAAACGAACTGCGACAAGAAATTAAAGTCAAATAACGAGGAAAATTGGAACGAATGTAAGCGGCAAACCAGTCAAATGCCCGTTAGAATTATTCAATTGTCAAACGCAATACAAGATGCGGAAAATGCAAAACAACATGATGGAAAATGCATTCGAGCATACCGAAATATGATCGAAACGATAGGAATGTTGATGGGAGGTTAAAAAGCCTATGACGAACAGAAAATGATGCACCAAAAAGCGAATAAAAGAGAAATATTAGAGTCGAGAAAGAATTTCGAGAAGCCAAGGAGACACAACTCAAGAAATTAGGTCGAAATGGAAGAAAAACAACGATTGCAAACAGCTAAAGGAACTAAGAGACCAACAATTCTATAACCAGAAAACATCCAATTACCGCACACATTTTATATGGAAGCTAACGAATTCGCAGAAAAGCTACCAGAGAGCCAAAAGATGGAACACAAAGAATACTAGATAGCCACCAATATACAGTTGGAAATGGATACAAATGGGCATTAGATTATATCCAAATGGAGCATGGGAACAACCGGCACCCACCAGTGTCGTTCATCAGAGTAGGCAAGAGGAGATACGACGAGTCATCTAAACATGGCCTTTTTTTAAACAAATATGATATTAACAATGAAAGGAACAAGAGGACTATTCGTAACCCAATCAGAACAGGAACGAAGCCACAGATGAAGCACCAAAAAACAACGATGGAATAGCAGCAATTACAACCAGTTCTATCACAACAACGATTAGAGGAGAAGGATTGCTTGCGAGATATAATTGTATAAAAATTAACGAAGTAGACAAAGCCGGATAAGAGTATGTAAGAGAGAAGAAGGTAAAATGTAAATAAAATAATAAAAATCAACTAAAAAATCAAAAATTACAAATAACCAAGAAAAATCAGAAAAACAAATACAAAAATATGCAATATTTAGATGGAACCACGGACTCAATGAAGAGATAACAATACGATGAGAGAAGGGACCGGGATTCGATAGGGACAGCTATGAAGAACAAAGAGGAAGGAAAAAACCAATATACTAACAGCAGCAATAACATATATGCGGATTTTGATTGTAGAAGAAAGACACGCAAATCAGGACAAAAACAGTATACCACAATGAGGCGGTAAAAGAGAAAATTTTGAGAAAAGGAACAGATACTTAACGTTAAGATAAAACAAGGTGTTTTTTACCGCCAAACAAAGCAAAGAGATAATGGCTGCACAAGTTTACTTACGGGAACGCAGAACGACCAGGACGAAAGTAGTAACATGCTCTTCTGCCAAGGAAAACTCGACAATGGAAAAGGAGAAGGAGAAACAGCCCAACAGAACATCGATAAAAAACTCCGAGATGGGTCCATCTTATGTTAAATTTAGACGTTCAGAGAAACCAAGCGATTAATAGATCAGAAGGACTTCACAATCAGACAATAGACAGTGATGAAAAGGGAGGCGGAAAAAGATAACGATAATAAGAATTCGAAGATCCAGCAGAAATTAATATGGGAGAAAAAAGAGACGTATAATAGAACATTCGAGAGAAAATTAAACCTTCAAAGGAAACCCAAGAAGCAGCAGAATTTGCAAGTCGAAGGATATTGGCCAAACAGCCAGAAGGAATCATGTCGGAAGGATGACAAAAATCGAACAACCAAATACAGATCAGAACGTACACATTTAGCATAAAGGAAAGTGTATGTATAACAGAAAAAGAGTCAAGAAGAATTCGAAATAATAATTACAACCAGCAATGGAAGAGTATTTCAGACCGACCAAAAAACGAGAACCATAATGCTATTTCAGGAGTAATACTTCAAAAGATGAAGAAATAAATCAGAAAGATTGGCTAACATTTAAGAAATGGTACGATTGACAATCAATAATCCGAGCAATCAAAGCGAATCAAGAGAAACCGAAAGAGAATGAGACAAAATCGATGATAAAGAAGCTATTGGACAGTATCAAGTGTGTGACATGTTGGCAGAAACATGTATAAATAATTTATTGCCTTGTACATATGGTCACATGTGAAGCATGCGGGATAAAAGTCAAATATTTGTCCAGTTGTAGAAAGCCGATCAACGGCGGATAAAGGATTCCATTTCGTGAAATTCAGGAAGATAGAAAACGAACAATGCAGTAAAAAGTGGTAAAATAGAGATAATGTAAAAACAAAAAATTATAAAAACTCAAAAACCAACAAAAATACGATGAATGATGTAATTGATAAAATTTAGAGATGATGTTGAAAGACGAGAATAACTGATTATTAATAATTTAGAAACATTACTGAACCAAATGAGACAAAGAAATTGGAAAGAGGCGGAAGAGACAAAATCGCAATCCAAAGGCCAATCAAAATTCAATACCAAGTAACAATGAGGAGTTTAGAATTATGGAAGACAAAGAACGTTGCAATTACGAAATGTTATTAAATCGCAGTAGGAAAGAATTAGCACAAGGACCTCTAAAAACGGAAAATGATGAGAGAAAATGAGGAAAACAACTAGAACAAAAAATATTTATCCGAGGACAAAGAGAAAAACCGTACCAAGAGCGAGGAAGGAAATGATGAAGGAATTTATGCAACAAACTAGATTAAAAAATCAAGAAGAGAACCAAACCCTAGAGCAATAAAAGCAGATCAAACAAATTGAAAATCGAAGACTGATAAAGTGATAAAGAAATAAGAAGCAGAGATACGAGAAGAAGGAGAGAGGACGATTAAAGATTATACAACGATATGCCAGGAGGAATGGCGCAAATAGTCACCCAAATCGGAATAGAGGAAAACAAAGAGAACCCATTGGAACAAGGCCAAAGAGGGCAAAACGGACAAGCACTCATTGAAGCCGATGGACAGAAGATAGAGAACACGTAAGAAGCAATTGGGACACGAATTTAGAAATTAATCCAGCAATAGCCGAAGAAGAAGAATTAGAAAAGAGCGTATAAGCTAAATGAGAAATGGCGAAAGAGAAGTCAACAAGCTGAGAATCCAAAGGGTCAACCATCAAAGAAAATTATGAGAGCCAGAGACGATAGACAAGAAGAATGCTGACTCAGATTAACTGATCAGCAAGAAATTGGCCGAATAGAGTGTAGAATCATTCGAAGACGCACGCAAAACATCTAGCTATATAGCGAATCTAGACCAGGAAGTTGGTAAACAGGACAGAATAAAAGAGATGCAGATCGAGCAGGATGAAGCTCACGACAAAGACGAATACAACGATAAAAACAGAAAAAGAAAGAAGTTGGATTAAATTAGAAGCAGGAAAAATGGAAGGACCAGTACCAGGAAGCCAAGAAGAGATAAGGACGATTACCCAAGAAATTGCTGAATACCGAAGATTGGGAATTATGGGAGCAGATTGAAGAGCAGAAACATACACTCGACGATTACAGCAACCAAATACGAACATTAGAATTCAACGAACGAATCAGAAAGAATACAATAGACAGGCTCAGAAAAACCGAAAAGGCCCACAGAAAATGGATTGATCAATTAAATCAGAAGATACTGGAAACCTTAAATGAACAAACGGATGAAAGACGACAAATCCAACAATTAAACGAGAGAATAACAGAACTCCAACAGGAGGTGAATGGACACCGAGGAGTTGCAGTATTTAAGGAAATCCAGTTGAGACACCAACATGAAGTCAACGAACAGCTGAAAGGACAAGTTAAAGCGGAAATAGAAACGATAAAGCAAGGATACGAGGAAAACGAACAGAATCTGAGAAAAGAGATTGAAAAGTTAAAAGCGTTAGAAAACACGCATCAACTAGAAATGCAAGTAGAGGAGTTAACAGAAAGTACGGAATATCTTGCCTATCTCTTAGACGAAGAGATTCAAATATCAAATGCCTTGCGTGAAGAGATAAATACCTTGCAAAACCGACCACCAATCCTGCTTATGCCGTTATACCCGACGGAAATGCTAACTCAAGTACCCGCCGAACCCGATGAAGGATTCGGGGAGACGGACGAAACGATAGTGTAAAATCAAAGAGGAAACATTGTAAAAAGTGTAAAAAGATAATAAAAATAATAAAAATGACAAAAAACAAAATTTGTAATCGATGTATATTTAGCATGAATTTGAACAAAGTAGAAATCCGAATGAATCTAGAAGACGGAGAACACGTACCAAGCCCAATTCAATTAGTAGAACCAATCGAGCAAGACCCACTGAGATATTACAGTAAAAGATGGAGAGCCGAAAGAAAGGAATGGCAAGAGTTAGTGGAGGAGCAAGAATCAGAAATCGCCCGGATAAACCATCAGTTAATACAATCTAAGCAACTAACCAATATGATAAGACAAAAACTAACATCCAGCATGGGAGAGAACAGAAATCAAAAGAGAGAAAATGAACGATTGAGACGAGAATTGGCCGAAATAAAGACTCGAGTAATCCTGGAAGATTATTGGAAAACCGAAGCAGAACAAATGAGAGATAGTAGAAAGAGCGAACAGAGATATGTAATACAACTAGAAGACAGTTGTAAAGAAGCCAGAGAGATAAAAGAGAGCCATCAACAAGCTCAAGATGAGATTAAAACGCTAACAGAACAGCTCCAGGAAGCGAGACGAAAGCTGGAAAAGCAAACAGCTAAACGAATAAATAGTAAACGTCAACTTAAAAGGAAGCAAGCGAAGGAAATAAAGCTTCAGATGAAAATAAATAACCAACAAAGAATAATCAAGGAAAACCAAGAGCAACTAAAAGAACTCCCAAAACTAACCGAGCGATTAATAAAAGCCCAAGTCCTGATAATGAGATTTTCAGAAAAATAAAATTAAAGAAGAGTGCAAGAGACACCTAACCCCAGAAAAAGAGAAAGAATAAAAAGGGCTAAACTCCACTGTATATAGTTGAATAAAATTGTAAATAGACGTGAAAATTAATTGATATATATTAGAAATGAAAACCATGAACCCAATGTTATGGATCACAATGATAACGATGATAATAATGAGAAAGTGTAATACTGAAAACCCGTTAGAAAAATGCGAGAAATCCCAACCCTTCAGAAGAGAGGATAGCACCTGCGCCGATTTCAAAGAAATTTGTAGTAACCCCAATAATGAGGAATGTCAACAAATAAACCTCCAATGTATACAATGCCCCACAAAAGAAAACAAGGACGAATTAAAACAGAATATCGAGAAAACCCAAATAATGGTACAAACCCTATTGAAAAATAATGAAGAGATAGTCAAATATAAAAAATGAGAACCGAGAGATAAAGAAAACCCTAGAGAATATCATCAAACAAATTCAAAGAAAAGCCAAAGCAAATCCCAATAATAAAATAATTCAAGAAATTCAAAAGATCGTCCTATCAATCAAAAAGCAGCAAGGAAAACAAATCAAACAGAAAAATGAACCCCATGCAATGACAAGTCTATCAAGCGAACTTATACTACCGATTAGTGTAACATCCAACATAATACTCCTAATATGTTGTCTCATCCTCGGCCTAACAAACAACAAGCAAAGGCAGAATCCCCAAATCCAAAAGGTCAGAAGAATGTTCACCCAAATCCGAAAAACTACCAAACCCAACGAAATGACAAGACTCTCGCAGATTTCCATCAATCACCCTTCAAGATCAACCCAGCTCGAAAGTGAAACCCAAGCCGTCAGCGATTCATTCGAAAACAAGTACAACTGAGTTACAGTAACTGATATTGATTTGAACTGATTTTTCTAACTCGAACTAATTTACATTGATTTGAACTGAATTTACTAACTCATACTGACTTACAGTGATTCGAACTAATATTGATCTACATTGATATTGAACTATCCAATTTTTTTTTTGATTATGTACTGTAGCCGGACCTTAAGTCCATCTTTCTCTTGATAATTAACCTTACAGTAGACATTTTTATGAATGTGAATATTGAAAACGAAATTGTATGTATTATCAATTGAAATTGCGGGTCGCAATTTTACGGACCCCCGAGTGTTTTATGTTGGGCCAGAACGTAAACGGCCTTGATAAATGTTTAAATGGATCAGAAACACACACGCAGATACAACACGCAATTTAAAATAAACCTGGAAAACACCAAATAAACAATATAAAATCTAAGAAATAAAAGAATTAAATATAAAATAATAAACATAAAATTAAATAAAATAATAACAAAATGCACCAAGATCCGCACGATACCTACACAAATACAACAAGAAAACACGACAAATTCGACGAAACTAGAAAAATCAATTAAAGTTCATTAAAGTGGAATTTAAATTGAAAAATTGAATTAGCAATATTTCAATAAAAAACTTTAAATAAAAGATTATAAAAATAAATCAAGAAATATAAAAATTAAAAAATAGAATTTGCTAGAAAAGAACAAGGTCGAATTTTGTTTTACTGCATCAAATTTCACACGTCACACAAATAGGTATAAATACTGATCCATTTTCACATTTAACTTAACCATTTTTGAAAGTAAACCAATTGTAAACAATTTGTGAACTATTTTGAAAATTTATTAGCTCAAATACTTCGAATCTATTTTAAATTTTTAGGTGAGAATCATTTATATTGGAACCCTCTTTCCACATCACGACCTTGCATCTCAATGGAGCTCTGCTCGGCGTGGATGTGGGAGGAGAGGTATTTATGCTGTTTATGCTATTTTATGCCTTATTTTATGTTTGATGATTTTTGGAATGGTTAATGGGTAACTTTATTTGTTTCATGATTAATAAATTTTATTAATATGTATTTATATGTCTTTATAAATCATAAAATTTAACTGTCGAAATTTTTCCGGCCCACAGCCGACACATCACGCAAGTTAGTAAAATCAACATAGTGCAAATGCATGTAAGTGCGTGGAAGATCGCCAATGATATGCACCCGTGAAGACTCAGCGTGCGCAACGCAGCGGTCGGATCGTAAATATTTATCCCTATAGCTGAAGCGAGAAATAAGGAAGAAGTCTCTGGCTGCTTCCTCGTTTCTCAATTCTGTAAAATCGACCTAAAATTTATCTAACAAACGGCTTAAAATCACCACACCGAGTAGTCCAGTGGGCACTCAATAATTATAATATAAACATACTATGCCTTAAGATCAATTAAAGGAAAAGGGTACGGGGACAACGTAAATTGAAATTGCTGATATAACCACTTCCGTGTCAATGCTATAAAATGAATTTAATAGAGTTAGGATTAATATGAAACAAAATAAAGTTATGATTAATAGGAAATGAAAGAAATTTAATAAAGTTATAAAACGAATTCAATAAAGTGATGATCAATAGGAAATGAAAGAAATCAAATAAAGTTATGATTAGTATGAAATAAAATGAAATTATGAAAAATCGAATTTAATGAAATTATGATTAATAGGAAGTAAAATGAATTTATTAAAGTTATGATCAATTGGAGGTTAAATAAATCTAATAAAATTAGGATTAGTAAAAAACAAAATCTCAATTATAAAGTGATTTGATATAATATACGAGATATAAAAGAAAATCTTAATTGTAACAAAAATTTGGTAAAGTTTAATAAAGAATAAAATCTTGTTTGTAAGGAAAAATTTAATAAAATTTTCGATTAATGAAAATAAAATCTTGTTGATACAGTAAGTAAAGTTTATAATTGAGACGAAAATCAAATTTTATTTGTTAACTCTGCTACAATTGACAATCATAGGAAATAAAAATCGTACCTACTAGGATATAGGATTAATCACAAACATATCGGTGAGGTAAGCAAAGATTGCGATCCATAATAAATTAAAATCCAATAGTACAGTGGAATAAATGAAAAACAACCAATTCGAAAAATTTAGGATTAACAATAAAATTGGAATATTTTTAGATATCATTCGGCAAGTTAGGGTTATGTTGTAGTTGTGCAAAGATTAGAAATTGACCAATAAATCCGAATCATGTTTTAGACAAATTAATTGCGAAATTAGACAGGGATTTTCCATAAAATCCAAGTTAATCCGACGTAGCACGACTTGTGAATTGAACCGTCATGAGATCAAAATTTGAAAATAGCAAAAATCCATGTTCACCACGAAAAGTCGCCTCGAAGAGATGTTTTAGTAACAACACCAACTGAAATGCTTCTCAAAGTTCAATGATATTGGAAAAGGTCCATTCGAGAAATGTTAATAGAATCCGAGATAGGGGTAGCCCAATATTGCGACGAGAACAAATGACAATTATGTTCATAATTACACCAATTTTTGAAATACGATGATTTAAAAATTCCGAGACAGTCGGATAAATTAACTCGATGCGTTGGTCGAAATAATTATCATAACACCCACGATAAATTCCTTTCAAACAAGTACTCGCCGGTCGATAATATAAACAATACGACAACACATTTTTCTCGAAGTGACTAAGGTAAACATCGATCTACTTTGATTAAATTGTAATTAAGCCGATCTTGCAAATTTAGTTAAGAAAGTTTAACTCGAATTAACTCCAAAAATTATAAATTATTAAAAGCTTTAATTATAAATAAATTATAATTGAAAATGAGGTACCTCCTGAACTTCACAGAACGTTTAACTCGCCTTCACCCTAAACTATTTCATAGGTGCACGTACGTATTGCAGACGGATCGAGCCCAGAAAAACCCAATGATAGTCACTAGATATACCGAATCTTGGGCCTACCTAAACTCTCTTTAACTAATATAACCAAGACCCTATTCCCCACACTATTGATTTTCATGATTTAAATTTCAATCATTACAGAGCATGTCCAACAATCAGATTACTACTCAGAAGAAACGCTCGGAAATGAGATTTCGAACCACCGGCGCAATAGAAAGACCCGGTCACAGTGGCCATATTCTATCCCTCGGAAAGCACGGATCCGAGTAGCGACCCTCTCGAACCAGTGAGACAAGAATACCCAGCCGCTGAAATCTTTGCAAATGCGCAGGACCTCCTCACCCATTGGGAGCGGGTGCAGGAGCAGGTGGACTTACAAGTAGTCAAGGCAAGGATGTACCTTGCAAATGTGCTGGATGACATCCTTGCTGGGCGGATCGCCGTCGCCCATCCACCTCGTCCGGTTCGAGATACTAGGCGTCCTTATACGGTAGAAGCTCTCAAAAGAAGTCTCAAACGATTCTGCCCGGATGAATGAACTGACAAAGCGTTATATTGATTAAAAACAATAATTATAATTAGCACTGCGTGTATTTCTTTTCTTATATAACTGAAAATGAGTGTTGAGTTGTTTGAAAGAGTTAAAATATTTAGGCTGACTATAAATTGACGAGTAAAAATCCCTTTAATTTCAGCAATGGCTTCTCTACGGATCCTGCAGACGGAGTTAGATCGCGCGAGGCAGGCGAATGCCGAATTACTTAGCCAAGTCCTACAACTAACCCGTGAGATGCAGCAGATCAAAGCGACGTGCTTAGATCCTAAACGAACCAAAGTCCTATACCAACGGCTTACCGCAGCTCAAAAAGGCTGGGCCGAAGAACGCCAGCTCAATCGAAGTCTGCGAACGCAGGTTCGGGGACTCGAAGTCGCACTAGCTGTATGCCGAGAAGGTGAAGCGGTCACCTACCCGCTCATCTTCGCCCCAACTCAGATGCCACAGACAGTAATCAAGACAGCAGAGCAACCCATCACCAACAATCGCCGACCGGGACGTAAGGAGCGTGCCCGACGTCGAGCAACCCAACTTCAGAATGCCAAACCATAGATATTTATCATGTGATTTGATTTAATAGAGTAGTTTAGCCTTAGTTGAGTCGTTTTCTTTTGAAATTGCATACCCGTACGGTCATAAGTAACCCTATTATGTCTCAGTTTTCCACAGGCAATTAAGCACTAACCATGAACAATTATTTATAAGGGACAGAGCAAAGCGAGCATAGGTCTCCTATCGACAGCTCGTGAACCCGAGGTTTGTCCGAGCAATTACAGTACTAGCCAATGGTATTCAATTTTTGCGGACAATCCACCACTTGAACACATTTCCAACGTTGCTTAGCAACGGGTGCCAAGTGGGTTAATATCATTTTGTATGGCGTTACTAGGGTCGCCAGGAAGATAAGCAAGATCTGAAACCCTGTAACCCACCACTAGCGTTAGAAGGCCTTACGTCTACTTAACTCCTCTGACTCAATCTATATTACTATTCGCCTTTTCCCATCCTTTATTATTGATCTTATGTATGCGTCCGTGACCTCATTTTCCCATCGACTTTCAAGCTGACTTTTTAATGCTTGCCCAAGTTATTTTGAGGAATAGTAATTAAAATTTGGTTAGCAATTTATCAATAACAAATCTTTCAATAAAGATTAAATTCAAATCCTAATTAATATTTTTAATTCTATATTTTAGAAATTTCTTGAGGGGGGAAATCTTATTTAAAAAGCCTTTTCAACTATACTTTCTTCAATTATCAAATTTTAAGCTTAATTCCGCTGAATTAATATGAAAATTACAATAATATTAACGACCTAGAAATTCGTTTAAATTTGTGAATTTCGTATCTTAACTAACACGTGATAATTTGAAAATTCTTCTAAATTATTTAATTCGCTGTTAAATCATCTGTTTTTAAATTTATAGAATTTTACTCTTTAATTTAAAGATAAATAAAATTGACTTAAGGTTTATTTCGTGTCTTTCGCTGAAATTTGACCTTTTACCTTCTAAAAATATCACACAAATACTTTAAGTTACTTTATCGAAAACTGAAATTTCTCCTATTTTAACTTCCTTAGTTAAATAAACCCTTTTAATAACACTATTTATAGTAATAGGCTCACTTTATTATCATGCCATGCTCGGAAATGATTATTAGCTTTATTTAAGCATTTATTTGTAAAGAAAGGCCAAATTTTACAAAAAATAAAAATAAATACAAAAATTTCATTTTTAATAATATTTACAAAATGAAATCACAAAAAGAAATAGAAATAATGCATAAATATGTTATTCATCCAACAGTTCACACAAATCGACGAAGAGATCTCGATTTTCTCCATCGATATCGACTGAAAATTTTCTCTTCCGGTGAGAATTGCATATAGTGGCTACGACGGATAGAATCATGTGATGCAGTTCGTCATCAAAGTCGTCGGTCCAATATCCGACAGAAGCCGATGATATATTCACGCTGATCTTCATGACGTCCTCCTTGTTGACACAAATTCTGGATATTGATTCATCTGGTTTCACCGATTCGGGTAGTTGTTCGTTCGGTTTCACAAATTCCGGGAATTGCTCGGCGACCCGAATGGTGGTCTCTTACATTACTTTGCCGCATTTGCCAGAAGAACGGCTCCCTCAGCTCGACGGCTTTCATGGCGTCGTCGATTTTTACTGGTGGTGTGTTTTTTACTAATTCTTGGGGTTTTAACCGTACCGATTGATTTCTTCTTTGGGATGTGAGTTGGGGGAATTAAATTTAATTTCACGGCCGGCTATGCGCTTCGTTAATTTCGCCTCCGTAAATGAGGCAATCAACACGGCGATTTGATCATTGATAATGATCCTCTGAGCCCGGTTCTCGGAAATGAGATCATTGCGACATCTTGTCAAGCAATGGATCTGCTGGTAGAGGGCTTTCACGGCTTCTGGAGCAAACCATGTACCCAATGTACGCTTATGTTCCATGAATAACTTGTCGTACTTCTGTCGGCATGTCACATGTGACATGTCTTCGTTCGGGGTATTGAATTTGACTGGGTGGGCTGATTTGAGTGGGGTTAACTTCGGAATTTGGTAATTGGCATTCATTTCAACTTGTGAGAGTTGCGATGAAAATTTCAAGTTTTCTTGTAATAGGGATGATATATCGTTTACCTGAAGGAGAAAAAAAAAATAAAAAAGGGAGAATTTCTTAATAGCTGGGTTATTTAATTAAACGATAAATTTTAATAAAATAAAATCTTAAATTAATTAATTTTTTAAATGGATCTAATTTATTGTCTGGGGGTTACATACAGGTACGCCTGCATGCACATACACAAAATTCAATAAGATTTAGTTTTTATCGACCCGAGTTGTTTGAAGTTCCAGTGGGGCATTTACAGGCGATTAGGATAAAAAAATAAAAATTGGTCGGGTCCACAAATACGTGGCACGCCGAGTCGATCAAACGTTCGTGTCTGTCATGGAATCGGTCAAATTTCAATTTGGCATTCTGTGAAGGTGTTAGTGTAGTTTTATGCTGAAATAATCAGCGTAGTTTTTTAAAATTTATCTGAAAATTCTCTGAAAAAATTTATCATTCATAACCTGATATTCACATCTCGCCTGTGCCACTCTTTTCGGTTCCCACTCGTACTGACTTTGCCTATCGGGGTAATTAATATAGCGGTTAGCCTTAAGTAAGTGAAATAACTTTTATATAATTATTAATTTCCTGTTAAATAATACAAAATACTTTTCTATTGTGATTACTTCAACATGATATAATGGTCGTCGGCGATAATAATAAAAAAAATTAAAAACCAATGCTCCCGACTCCGCCCAGTTTATAAAAATCATTTTACAATTTCATAGATTAAATTTTCATTTTTCAAAAACAAAACTACTATGAATTAAAAAACAAATTCTTTTGTCTATATTTTCTTATTCATGCCTATCCCTAGTCGATCCCCTCAATAAATATACTGGTAACAGGAATTTTTTATAGAGAAAAACAATTATCTTACTTAAACATTTACATAAATGTTGATCCCCTTACAGTCAATGCGCAGTCTTCCCATAAGTTTATTTGGTTATCGCTCCGTCCACTATTCATGGACGCCGCGGTGGATTCCAACGAAGTCCTACTTTGTGGTCAATTCAAAGCTGACCAGTCCCAGAAGACTCCGAGGGGTGAAAAATGATAAATCGACACGTCAATGTCCCGCAAAATTAACTGCGAAAATTGAATACCGATTTACCACTTATCCACAAACTATAATTAATATATATAAAATAGATTTTAGGGGACCTGTCACAAATACTAAAATGTATCGCGGCCATTCATAATAATAAATTAAATTCGAAAACAGTTAATATAAAAATATATTTATCATAATGAATCGAATAAAGACTACTTAAAATTCAAAAATTTACGATACAAATTCACTAGCTAAAATTAAAGTTTTTTAAGATTTTTTGAAGTTGTTAACTATGAAAATGGCTGCTGTATATATAGTGTTCTCATGCCTGGATGCGACCAATCAGCGAATTTTAAACATTTATCGGCAATTTTTTCGGGGTTTTTAATGGCTTTTATTTTTTTTTAATATTTTTTTCTTTTTCTATTTATTTTTCTTTATTTTTTAATATTAATTTCTTGAAATTTACATTTTTAATTTTCGCTGAATTTTTATTCTGGTCGTCACTTTTATTCTGGTCGTCACTTCCTCCTGTGTATTTTCTAAACCTTATTTTGCAAGATTATAGGCGGTTTTATGTTTTACTTTATTTTTCTGTATGCATTTGTATGCCAAATTTATTAATTATTTGTTTTTAATTAATTATGTTATTTTTTAATTTCTTTTAATTAGTGTTTTTCATTTTATTTTGTTTTCTGCTTGAGGTGTATGCTCATGTTACAGCAGCCATTTTGATAATTTCCAAAATGACATTAAATATTTACTCAATTTTGTTTAAATTATGGCTTAAAGCCCAACATCATTTTATCAAAAAGTTATTTACATACATTTTACATGAGAATTAACTCTTCTATTTAATTATTCTCATTACATTAATATTAAATCAATGGAAGCCCAACAAAAAAATTCAATAAATACAAATAAATTAAAAATCAATAATTTAGCAATGTAGAAAACACGAGCAAATATCATTTAAAGAATTTAATAAATTAAATTACCAATATTATAATATTATTATTTTTTCCCTTTGTTGGGCTATAACCCATAATTTAAACAAAATATAATGAATATGCAATGTCATTTTGGAAATTATCAAAATGGCTGCTGTAACATGAGCATACACCTCAAGCAGAAAACAAAATAAAATGAAAAACACTAATTAAAAGAAATTAAAAAATAACATAATTAATTAAAAACAAATAATTAATAAATTTGGCATACAAATGCATATAGAAAAATAAAGTAAAACATAAAACCGCCTATAATCTTGCAAAATAAGGTTTAGAAAATACACAGGAGGAAGTGGCGACCAGAATAAAAGTAACATTCAGCGAAAATTAAAAATGTAAATTTCAAGAAATTAATATTAAAAAATAAAGAAAAATAAATAGAAAAAGAAAAAAATATTAAAATAAATAAAAGCCATTAAAAAACCCGAAAATGGCCAAAAAAGGTTTAAAAGTCGCTGTTTTGTCGAACCCATGCATGAAAATACTATATATACAACAGCCATTTTCATAATAAACTAACTTTAAAAACTTTACAAAAACTAACCATTGGACTTCAGGAATTTTTCAAACTATTGAATCGTAAGTAGTTTATTTGTATTATGTTATATGACCAATACATTTTTAAAATTGTTAATTCTTGAATTTAATTTTTATCATGGATGGCCGCGATACTTTTTAGTATTTGTGACAGGTCCCCCTAAAGTCAGTTTTAAATAATAGTCTGTGGATAAGTGGTAAAACGATATTCAATTCCGGCAGTTAAATTTGCAGGCGTTGATGTGTCGTTTTATCATTTTCCACCCCTCGGAGTTTGCTTAGACTGGTCGGCTTCGAATCGATCACATAGTAAGACACCTTTGGAATTCACCGTGGCGTCCATGCATAGTGGAGTAGCGGTAAAAGGGTAAAATAAGGAAATATCGCTATAGTTAAAGGGGCAACATTTATGTAAATGTTTAAGTAGGATATTATTTTTTTATTATTTAAAAATTACTGTCACAAATAGATGTATTTATGGGACCGACTAGGGTTAGGAATAATAACAAAAGATAGACAACAGAATTTATTTCTATATATAGTGGTTTGAATTTTATCCTTTAAAGAATAAAAATGTAATATTAGATTGGAAAATAATTTTAATGAATTGGGTATAGTCTGGAGCATCAGTTTTTTAAATTATTATCATTATTCACCAACGACCATTATATTATAGTACTCTAAATAAGAAAAGATTCCAAATTATTTAATAACAACTTTATTATTAATAAAAAATTATTTTTAATTACGAAAGATTGACCGTCATATTTATCAATCCAATACGCAACGCCAATACGGATGGAGACCGAGAAGAGGGACCCAAGCTACAAGCAAATCCCGGATTTGGAACTATTACCAATCCTGACTAAATTCACAGAAAAATTCTCAGAGAAACTAGACCGGTTATTTTAGCATAAAATTACGCGTACACCTACACAGAATGCCAAGTTGGAATTTGACCAATTCCATGACAATCGTGCATTTTTTTGTCTAGTTAGTGTGCCGAGCATTTGCAGACTCAACCAACCACTGGTCATGGGATCGCCAAACGTGAGAGCCACGAAGGAACTGCTAAGGTCCGATCCCATAGTGGGTTCAACGCACTACCGATAGAAGGTATGTGTGCGATTTCTCATTCTGGTCCCTTTCACGTCACTTTCGTCACAATCAATCAGTTATCTTTCTTTCAAACCTCTATAAAATCCTTACTTCTTCGTGGATTTAACTTATATCACTGTCGATTTAATGAACGATACTAAGACAATCGAATATATTATTATTTTTTTATTACGGCATCTAGTTTTGCGTCTGCCCCGAGAGTTTCATCGATCGTAGTCTTGCGCGTTCTATCTTTCCGGGACGACGTTGAACTGGTTTCACAGCTGGTTTGGTGGTATCCGTTGTTGTTCGATAGGCCAATTGTGCGGGTGCAAAGACCAGGGGGTATGTGACGGCTTGGCCTTCCTGGCAGGCCGATAGCGCCACCTCCAGGCCGCGAATCTGGGTCTTTAAGGCTTGCCCTAGTCGATTTTCCTTCGGCCCATCAGCGTTGGGTGGCCGTTACCCGTTGATACAGGGTCCTCACTCTGGTCGGTTCTATCCAGGTTAATTTGACCTGCTGAATTTCTTTGGTCAGTTGAATTAACTGCCGATGGAGATCGGCATTCTGCTTGAGTGCTCTTTTGAGGGCTGTATTCAGAATCTTGTAAGAGTCCATTTCTACAATAAGATAGATCATTAACGGTTTACTTCGTCAGATACATAACAAAGATCATCAATGCTCCGGTGCTTAAGATAAATTTTGACTATTGGTGGGTTACAGGGTTTCGCCTCTTGCTTGACTTTCTGGTTACCCTAGTAACGCCATACAAAATGATGCTGATCGCCACTTGGCACCCGTTGCTAAGCAACGTTGGTAATGTGTTCAAGTGGTGGGTTGCCCGCAAAAATTGAGCACCATTGGCTAGTACTATAGTTGCTCGGACAAACCTCGGGTTTACGAGCTGTCGATAGAAGACCTATGCTCGCTTTGCTCTGTCCCTCGTAACTATTCAGGATTAGTTCTTAATTGACTGTGGAACGAATTGGCGGGGTGATGAAAATGTTTAGGACAATGTTGGCATACGATTATATTAAAATAATAATTCAACTAAGATTAAAACTATTCTATTTGATTCAAACACAGGTACAACAGTTACTACTGGGTGTTTTGGAGTTGTGTTGCGCGACGTCGGGCACGTTCCTTACGTCCCGGTCGACGGTGGTTGGTTGTAGTGATGAGTTGTTCTGCTGGCTTGGTGGTTGTCGGCGGCATTTGGGTTAGGGCGAAGATGAGCGGGTAAGTTACCGCTTCACCTTCCCGGCATACCGCTAGGGCGGCTTCGAGTCCCCGAATCTGCGTGCGCAGACTCCGATTGAGCTGGCGTTCTTCGGCCCAGCCCTTTTGAGCTGCGGTGAGTCGTTGGTAGAGTATCTTCGTCCGTTTAGGGTCTAAACAGGTCGCCTTGACCTGCTGCACCTCGCGAGTTAATTGCAGGACCTGACTGAGTAACTCTGCATTCGTCTGCCTCGCGCGGTCTAGTTCGGTCTGTAGGATCCTTAGAGAGGACATCACTGTAATTAAATGGGTTGTTACTTCAATTTATGATTAGTCTAATCTTTAATTTTATCAAACAAATCAAAAGTTAATTCCAGCTATATGAGAGAGAAGAAAAACACACAAATTCTAACTATTATTCATTAATCATTACATCAAGGTGTTTCTGTTCTTTCAGTTGTCTGGGCCATACCGCTCCAGACTTCGCTTGAGGGCTTCTACAGTGTATGGGCGCCTGGTGTCTCAAACTGGGCGGTGTGGATAGGCGACTGCGATTCGCCCGGCAAGGATGTCCTCCATCACGTTTGCAAGGTACATCCTTGCCTTGACTACCTGCCAATCCACCCGCTCCTGCACCCGCTCCCACTGGGTGAGGAGGTCCTGTGCGTTGGAGAAGATCTCGGCAGCTGGGTACTGTTGTCTTTCGGGTTCCTGCGGGTTGTTATTCAGATCCAGCGCCCTTCGAGTGGTAGGGTACGGCCACTGCTGCTGGATTTCATCGGGAATTTTTGCCCTTTGTGGTGTCTCTTGCTCGTCGGTTGCTCGATTAGTGGTTCGTTCGATCGGCATGTCCTATCCAAAAAATTAAATCATCATGGTCAGATATTCGCGTGTGAGGAGCAAAGATCAATTTATTAATTGTCCGCTTATTTTTAATAATCTCAAACGGGATAGTGTATTTATCAAGGGCTAGGTCGTATTACCTTTAAATTCTTTTATGCTTTGTAGTTGAAATAAAACAGGCGTTTGTCTGTGAATTTATTAGGTAGCTTATTTTGCTTAGAAGTTCGTTTTTGGAAAACCTATTAACGACAGGTTTAAATTTACACGGACATCTTGTACTCGGTTAGGACTATTGCAAGGATACGCGTGTTTATTGATTTACGTTACGTCGAATTGCTAAATGAATCTTGTAATGTCGTTCTGATGATTCAACATCTCATACAAATGGCGATGGTCAATTCAGGTAGCCCGTACCCGGTGTGTGGCTTATTAAGATTTCAACTACAGGATGTATCGATTTCCGGCGATAGTCGAATCCGGTCGGTCGGTATCCGGTGTTTAGCTTATCGAGATTTTAACTACAGGATGTATCGATTTGATCTTAACTAAATTCACCAAATTCGATTGCACAATTGGGCTAAATTGCTTTAGTAAGTTAACATTCTAGCTGTTTAAATCTATCAATGTGTTTTAGGGAGAATTACTGGACGCTATCGCAGATCTCAAAATGGATGCTATCGAATATACGTGAACTCTTACCTTATTGGATTTTTATTCAGGATTTTACGGAGTGACTAAACTACATTGTGGAATTTATATTTATTTCTTTACCGTCGGTAAGCCTTACTTTCAACTGATAAAATGTTAACGTTACTTTACGATTATTTACTTTATGTATTATCAATATAATTTCTGATTGTTTCTCTATTTTATTTGGTTTGATGGTGTTGATTAATCTATTTTAGCAACCCCCTATTCGATTCTAACTATAATCGCCTCTCATTTGGTCTATGAGCTTGCATTAATTACGAAAACTTCTGTCTCTAACCAATCGAGTCTATTTCTTTTGCTCGAGGAATGGTTTTAATCCAAATTAAGGGATCACTCTATGGATGAATTACTGCGGGTTTTATCAATAGTAGCTTTAACTGAACTCAAGGATTATATATTGATTTCTTTACTCGAATTACTGATTTTGCTTGAAATTTATTTCGATAAAATACTCTAAGTAGTAGTTTAATAAATTAGATAAATGTTTTACTCCATGGGTCGAAGCTTACTTCCCCTTTTCTCAAAGATTTGTTTGACTTTTAGCCAAGAATTTTCTACTTTTGCTGTATTTAATCTAATGTCAATCATTGAACTAATTAGGGTTATCCAATGGATCATTTATTCTTTTTCTCGGTAATTACTTTAATGATATTCATTTAACTAAGAATTACTTTTTATTACTTTAATTTGATAAAAACGAATTGTAATTTAATTAATGGTTTACCTATTCCTACCTAATAACTCGTAGTTCAATTTACTGAATGAGGTATTTAGAACCAGTTTATTTTTATTCCATTATTTAATTTAATCAAAGAGGTATTGTAACTAATTTTACTTTTAATCCGTAATTTAATTTAATTTAATCTATGAGATAATTATAATTAATTTATTTTTAAATCCATACTGTACTTTAATTTATGATCAATTTATTTTTAATCCATAAGGTAGTTTAAATTTATGATTTTTATAGATATTTCGAAATAAATTCAATTTAGTGTATCAATGATCAAATTAATTCAAATTATTAATTCAGGTTAACTATATCAACGACTTCAGTTTAATTTATCCCCGTACCCTTTCCCTTTAATAGATCCTAGGCGCATATTGTGTTTATATTATATTTATTGAGTGCCCACTGGACTACTCGGTGTGGTGATTTTAAGCCGTATGTAATATGATTTTAGGTCGATTTTACAGAACTGAGAAACGAGGAAGCAGCCAGAGACTTCTTCCTTATTCCTCGATTCAACTATAGGGATAAATATTGACGTTACGACCGCTGCGTTGCGCACGCTGAGTCTTCACGGGTACATATCATTGGCGATTTTCCACGCTCTTACATGCGTCTACACTATGTAGATTTTATTTACTTGCGTTGTGTGTCGGCTGTGGGTCGGAAAAAATTTCGACATCTTTAATTTATAAAAGCAAATAAAATAAGTTATATACATTAGTAATATTTATTAATAATAAAACAACATAGTTACCCATTTTAACCATTCCACAATTCATAAACATAATCATAAAATAACATAAATGCCACTCCCCCCACGCCGACGTCGAGCAGAGCTCCATTCGAGATGCAGGAACGCGACGTGGAAAGAGGGTTCCACCATAAATGATTCTCACCTAAAAAAGGTTTCCAAATTCGTCTGAAAATAACTTTCTAAAACAATTTAAAATAGTCGAGAATAGTTTTTAAATTGACTTCAAGATTTGAAAATATGGTTTTATGGTTAAGTTAAATGTGAAAATGGATCAGTATATATACCTAATTTTATGGTGTGTGAACTTTGATGCAGTAAAACAAAATTCGACCTTGTTATTTTCTAGCAAATTCTATTATTTATTTTTATTATTTTTTGATTTGTTTTTATAATTTTTTATTTAGAATTTTTATTGAATTATTGCTAATTCAAATTTTTCGATTTAAATTTCACTTTAATGAACTTTAATTGATTTTTCCAATTTTGTCGAATTTGTTGTGTTTTCTTGTTGTATTTGTGTAGGTATCGTGCGGATCTTGGTGCATTTTGTTAATATTTTAATTTATTTTTATGTTTATTATTTTATATTTAATTCTTTTATTTCTCAGATTTTATATGGTTTAATTGATGTTTCAGTGGGTTTATTTAAATTGCGTGTTATTTTTGCGTGTGTGTTTCTGATCCATTTAAACATTTTTCAAGGCCGTTTACGTTCTGGCCCAACACTATGCTTATTCTAATTAAATGGTTTTTACTATTTTTAAATAATAAATTTATGTGCAAAAGAACAAGATAATTTGTAATATGTATTTTGTTAAACTCAACAACGACGATTGTTTCGGTAAGAGTTCCTTGGATCTCTCGTTGACGTCCTCCACGCGTAAGAATGATCCCATTCCATTCGTCAGTTTTTGGTTTCTCCCCTCATTTTTTGGGAGTATTTTCCTTGGCACGGACACGTTCATGGATTGGGTTGGTTGGTTCAATCTGGGGTCGTCGAGCTCGAATGAGACGCCATATGAAGGGGCATACCCATCCGTGCTCGGAATCAGGTCAGCTGCAATGTCCGCATTTATCCGGTCTAATTGACGTCGGGCTCGTTCCACTTGCCTGTCCGTCCTTCTTTGGTGAGCTTCTAGGAGTGCCAGAATAACTTCAGCTTGACTCTGGAGCTCTCGGGCCCGGATTACGACCTTGCTCCCGTTTTATTGCCACATAAGGTAACTCTAGGTCCTCAGTCTCTCCTTGCCGGCTCGATCTCGTTTCTCTTACGGGAGAAATCGAGAATTCCGCATCCCACATCGCCTGTCTGCATCTGGCAGCGGAGTGAGATGGGAATCTTACTGTAATTCGAGATTCGTCCACCCATGAGTCTGTTAAATAGAATAGCAAATTATTATACTTATTATCATATAATTGTTGGGCCAGAACGTAAACGGCCTTGAGGAATGTTTAAATGGATCAGTAACACACACGCAAATATAACATGCAAGTTTAAATAAACCTATTGAAACATCAATTAAACCCTATCAAATATGAGAAAAAAGAGAATTAAATATAAATTAATAAAACATAAAAATAAATTAAAATAATAACAAAACGCACCAAGATTCGCACGATACAAACACAAACATAACAAGAAAACACAACAAATTCGACAAAATTGAAAAATTAATAAAAGTTCATGAAAATGAAACTTAAATCAAAAAATTTGAATTAGTAATAATTCAATAAAAATTCTAAATAAAAAAATTATTAAAATAAATTGAAAAATAATAAAATTTAAGAATAGAATTCACTAGAAAATAACAAGGTCGAATTTTGTTTTACTGCATCAAATTTAACATGCGAGGTTAGGGACAGAAAATAGGTATAAATACTGATCCATTTTCACATTAAAGTTAACCATTTGAACCATTTTTTAAAACCATTTTTCAAACCGTTTTTCAAACGAAAACCATTTTTTGAAACTATTTTAAAACCATTTTAAAACCATTTTCAAATCTTATTTTAGGTGAGAAATGTTTATTTTGGAGCCCTCTCTCCACGTCACATCCTCGCAACCTCGACAGAGCTCTGCTTGGATGTCGGCGTGGGGGGAGAGGTATTTTTATTATTGCTATGCACCATTATGATGTTTTTATTTTACGGAATGGAATGTAGGGTAACTTATGTTTATTTGTTTAATAAATATTTATATGATTTATAAATTGTTTTCACACTTAAAATTAATATTAATTAAATCTGTCGAAATTTTTCCGGCCCACAGCCAACACATATTGCAAGATAGTAAAATATACATAGTACAGATTTGTGTAAGTGCGTGGTAAATCGCCAATGATATGTACCCGTGAAGACCTAGCGTGCGGAACGCAGGGGTCGTAACGTCAATATTATCCCTATAGATGAAACGAGAAATAAGGAAGGAGTCATTTGGCTGCTTTCTCGTTTCTCATTTCTGTAAAATCGACCTAAATTTATATTACACACGGCTCAAAATCATTACACCGAGTAGTCCAGTGGGCACTCAGTAAATATAATATAAACACAAAATGCGCCTAAGGTCTATTAAAGGGAAAGGGTACGGGAATAAATTAATTTGAAATCGTTGATATAACTAAATTGGATTAATATTTGGAAATAAATTAATCATTAGTACACTAAATTGAATTTACATTTCGAAATAAAATAATAAAAATCATCAGTAAATCCTTGAGTCAATTGAATTAAATTAACCCTTTGATTAAAATGATTAGCGAATAAAAATAAATATC
Organism: Schmidtea mediterranea; assembly: GCA_022537955.1. Classification (NCBI taxonomy): domain Eukaryota; kingdom Metazoa; phylum Platyhelminthes; order Tricladida; family Dugesiidae; genus Schmidtea; species Schmidtea mediterranea. The sequence goes on along the minus strand of JAKGRZ010000048.1, from coordinate 48,822 downwards.
TCCTTGATTAATTTAAATTAATTAAAATAATTATTGAGCAAAATTAAAGTAATTCATGGGTTAAACTAATTAACTCGTTGATTAAAAAATTAAAGTAATTTGGGTAACGGTAAAATAAATGTTTGATGAAAATCACGTAACGACTCGCTCGAGTTTACTCTCACGAGGATTTGACACACTTGATGCTCAAATTTACTTAATAACATATACTCTTGGATTCATGAATCATTGGACTTTATAGAATTTTCATTACGCGAGACACTTTCTTATTCAATCAGTATTACATTACTTTTGTTTATTTCTTAACTAATCTTTATTTCTAATTTTAACATCAAATAAATTTCTAATTAAATATTCATTGGGTCATACAATCAATACAAACTGTAGACTTGCTATAAAACCAAACGCTTAAATTACTCTTCTAACTTTGATATACTTTGGCAACACGTTTCGTGGAAATTGTTGACTTTCAATTTTGCATATTATATATGATTCGTATATCTGGGTATTGGTGCGCTCCGCGACTTCCCGTGGGGGCTGATGTGATGAACTAATTAACGACCAAAACCCATCCGAAGTGAAATATCTATCCCAAATTTATATAAAAATCATCAAAATAGTACTGACAGTTTTAAAAGTACTGAAAACTATACAGCTGATTGCGAAACATAGGATTTTATGAGCGACGACCAGAAGGAAGAAATAGAATTTCCACCCCAATGAAAAAAAATCATCAAATTATCAATATTCTTATGAAACTCTTAAAAGTGGTTTTTCTCAGCTTTTATATGATGAACAATCTAATTCTGAGTATATAAATCGTAATTTTTTATAAAAAGAGAAATGTAATTAAGTGTATAAAAAACAAAATGTTTGTTTTAAAAATGTTAAGAAAATTAGTTTTTTTAACAAAGTTATTATATTAATTTAAAAATGTATGAGTTTATTTTAAAATAATAAAACTGAATATTGTTTATTGTACTTGATTGGCATTTATTCTTTGTACATAGATTTTATTCTCTCTTCTCTTAATTTCAAAATGTTGGAGTTAAAAGTTAAATATAGAGTAGTTTGGAAATTAATACTTGAAAATGAATAAAAGAGTATCAACCGAAGAATTTAATTGTTCGATTTGCAAAAAGCTATTGATTAATGCGTTCATTGGTCCATGCATATGTCCTTACTGCGTTCTATGCATCAGCAAATATTTGGATAGACAAGAGAAGCTGTATCCTAATAATCAAGAACAATGTCAAAACTAGTTGCTAAGATTGGAAGGAAACTTGAAAGTAAATCATGTAATAAACATCAAAATAGCAAATTTAATAGCTATGTGCCCATGGCACCTCTGCAATTACAGTTGTGAGCTAATTAATATGAATCAGCATCCGGAAAATTTCTTTTCACTCAGAGGAAATCATGAGAGTACTGCCACAAACAGAATTCCCACGACCACCAAATGAAGACTTTGACTATGTACCCTATCATCCCCAATTGGATATAATACACCGATCCATGGTTACTAATGGAAACCTATTTATTTTTTACTTTTGCAAGACGGCGATAATTATCATTATACCGCAGTTTTTAATTTAAATAAATTAACGAACTGTCATTCGAACCATGCAATGTTCTAATAAGAGTAAAATGGTGCTCTCATTGTTTAAATGGTTTTAGACATGATACAACTTTTAACGCACATGTAGCAGTGTGTGCTAAAAATCAAACAGTGAATACCCTATACACATTCACTCTAATTTTAGTGAAAGAAAACATCAGAGAATAAGAGGAGAAAGCGAAAATTTAGTTAAATTTTGGTTATGAGTGATCAGGGCTGTTTATCGGTCGAAATATTTCATATTTTATGAATAAACATTGCGGAAATTGGCTACCATTGTTATTTATTTAAATTTTAGTTAAATTAATGCTTATATAATTGTTTTTAAAATAATGAATTTATTCTTCTATTTTAAAATTTCCGGTGAAGTTTAATATTTTTCAGTTAGGACGTATTTCATACCAGATAGAAGAAAACAATTTGCGAATTTGGGGGCCCTTTGAACATACGGGATCCAGCGCGATTGCACTTGTTGCACCTGCCATGGTACTGCGCTGATCATATCTACTATTTGTAAACAACATAGTTCCTAAATCTTTTATACAAAGAGGATGAGAAATTGTTCTGTACCAGCTTCATTATTAATTTTTTAACCAGCCTCTTGACCAATATTTTCTTTGCATAAAAGCCAAAAAATCCATTTTTCTGGGTCTGTGATTTATTTATATATTTATTGAAAGAGTTAGATTTTATCTTTCGAATTTACTTGTGTCAGTCATTTAACTGAGAAATTAATACAGTAATACTTTGTATAAAACTCCATCTTAAAACGCTGGTTCGTTATAACGCTCAAAACAAAAAAATTTTGATATGAAAAAATCATTAAAAAGAAGAATGCGTTCCTGAAAATTGAGCGTTAACAGAAGCAGCGTTAAAAGAGGTATTATTTACATTAAAATATGAGGTTACGTTCCTATTGAATTTTTTTTGGTACTTTGAAGACAAAAATAAAAAATATGGTATCGATAAATTGAAGTTATATACATTGAATTCAGTTAAATATATACTTCAAAATAAAAATATTCAATACTTCTTCAATAAATAAGTTTTCATTATGTAAATTAAATACATATGTATGTATCAAAAACATATAAAATGTTAACATGATGAAATTCAAAATAGAAAAACTAAATGAAGTTCTACATATTCCCTAAGAAAAACTGGTATAATTTAGACTGTTGCCGGTTCGATTGTTTCTCTTTTAAAATTTCAGCGTACGGAATAAGACTTTTTGAAACACCTTTCTTAATAAAACCAGCGCATTCAGAATCAGGGTCATTGTCAGTTAGAACATTTAAAGCTTTGGCAATTATTTCTAAATTTTCTTGTAAAACTTTTTTTGTTAATTTGTTTGGTGGCTGTACATTTTCATCATCTTCACTTTCGTGGTTTTGGTAGGATCCGTCTCCGATTTCGATTAAATCTTCATGGAAAAGGCCTGCATCATACAAGTTGATTATCTCTTCTATATCTTCGTTCATTAGATCGTCGAACCCCACACCATGTGCAATTTGCACTGTTTCCACGATAATGCAGTGTAAGTTATCGGGCATCATGTTATTATTTTATGTTTTTGACACATAAATATGAATTTAATTTACATAATGAAAACTTATTTATTGAAGAAGTATTGAATATTTTTATTTTGAAGTATATATTTAACTGAATTAAATGTATGTACCTTCAATTTATTGATACCATGTTTTTTATTTTTGCCTTCAAAATACCAAAAAAAATTCATTAGGAACGTAACCCATATTTTAATGTAAATAATACCTCTTTTAACGCTGTTTCTGTTAAAGCTCGATTTTCAGGAACGCATTATGAGCGCTAAACGAGGTATGCCTATATAATTAAAATTTAATTCATTTTCATTTTAATTCAAACTCTATCAGAATGATTTCCATATGGTCCATTTAAAACATTGATTACCTTTATTTCTTAACATTAATTACACATCGTCTATTCCGACAACCCCCTGGTTTATATTGGCATTATTGCTTGAGGAATACACTCATAGGAATCTTTTATCAACAAATAAGCTTTGCGTATGTAGAGTGATATTATCACGTTTCAACTTTCCCATTATAAAAAAATTCAAACTCAAAAATATACCAAAACTTAAAATCTATAGAAAATATTTCTGTGATATATGTGGGGTTTATGGTTTGTGTGACCTTGACCCCAAATAGAACTTTTCTTTGCCCTCCAATAGTTACCCGTTGCTAGGCAACGTTGGTAATGTAACTATTGGTTTTGAGATCGCCAAAGGTGAGCGATACGAAAGAACTACTCTGGCCCGATTTCAAGATGGGTTCAACGCACTACCGATAGAAAGTTCCTGTGCGCTTTTCTTACTCTGGTCCCATGCTGGTATATCTGATGCTCTTATCGCTTGGACTTAGTCTCTGCATTACTCAAGATTCGATTTTATTAATCTCTCTACTAAATAGCTTATTTGGATAATCAATTCAAAGTTGAAAATTATTTATTAAATAGCAACTGGGAGAACGTGTTATTCTTTCGTTTGAGCGGTACGTCGTTTGGCGCGCTCTGCTTTTCTTGGTCGATGCTTGGGAGGTTTGTTCGCTGGTTTAGTGGTCTCTATCATTTCTCTATAGGCCAGTTGGGCTGGTGCAAATACTAACGAATAGGTTACCACGTTGCCCTCCTGGCACGCCGATAACGCTACCTCTAGACAATGAATTTGAGTCTTCTGATTCTGGTTGAGCTGTTTTTCTTCAGCCCAGCCCATTGTGCGGCTGTCATCTTTTGGTAGAGGGCCTTTACTTTCCTCGGCTGTACCCAGGTGGCTTTAACCTGTTGAATCTTCTTGGCTAACTGCATGATTTGCATGTGTATCCCCACAATTCTGCCCGCCGCGATGTCCGCATTTATCTCTGCTAAGTGGCGTCTGGCCTTCTCTACTTGTCGATTTGTTTGTCGTTGATGTTCCTCAAGACGAACTCGGCCTGTACTCTGATCTCCCGAGATGGTTTGCGACCGGGTTCTCGCTTTATGGCTATAAAGGGGAGGTCGGCCTCTCCGAAATCTCTTTGAATTCCCGTCCTGGACTCTCTTACGGGAGAAATCGAGAATCCCGCGTCCAACATTGCCTGCTTGCATCTAGCAGCCGAATGTGCGGGGAATCGTACCATGATTCGGGACGCGTCAATCCATGAATTGTCTGGAAATTTCCAAATAATTAATTGATTCATTAATGGCTTTATTATATCAATCTCACCAGACATGAGTCGCCTGAAAAGAGTTTTATATGTTTGTTGGTTAGGGAAATGTAGTGGTGATTGGGTGTCGGTGGGGTCAACGATATGAGTGTCGGAAATGGTCGTGCGGGTTAAGGTATCGTCGACACTTTGTTTCCTAGGGTCTTGGCAGGCGATGGGAGTACGTCCTCATACTACGTTAGAGTTCGTGGAGCTTTTATCTGTGTCGTTAATGAGATCCTTTGTTCTATCAAGTCGAGTGGTGTGTCGGATATTGGTGGATCATTTGTTATCGTGACGGGTTTGTCCGTCTCATGAGTGACAACCTGTCTCATTTCGGTTTCACTTAACTTCTGCAGTGGGTTTATTCTACAAAATTTATGATCAAGACATTGATTCTCAGAATTGGGTCCATTTCGCCATCTTTATATGTATAACTTTAGCTTATTGACAGTGATTGACTACATCTAGCTGCATTGTTGTAATTGTTCGATATTTGCGATTTAATTTACTTTATCTCCTTCGTCATTGTAATCTCCAGCTGTTACAATACGATTTATTTTGTTAGATTTCAACGCGGCAATAATTGCGATTTTGTAATGGACGTTCACTGTAACCTGGTGGCTTTTAGATTTTCAATTTGAACTTATTTGATCTTGTTTCATCATTCTAGTTATGCCATTCGATTCCCTGATTAGCTTTACCTTATATTTATCCTTATCCTGTTTCGCTGGAACGTGAGTATCGTTGGTAAGTCAATTTGTTTATGGATAGTGCAGTAAGATTCTGATTAAATTAGTGGAGAACAGAATATTATATTTACAATCACATTGATGATACAAGACGTGTCTCTCCTCTCAGTTCATTTTGGATTACTTTGGCTGGTTGGTTCGAGGCGGGAAGAGAGTCCTATTCCGGTGGTTTGCGTCGTCCGAAAGCCTAGCTCGTGTCGTAATGGTAAAATTGATGATATTATCCGATAGTAAACTTACCCTCGCTGAATTCATCTTTTCCCTCCATGATTATCTCGTCGGTCTCTCCATCTCGAGCTCTGCTGGCTTCTTCGCCCTTCCAACGTTTCTGGTTATGGGACATATGTTGCGTCGTCATTTTAGAAAAATGATCGACATAACACTAGTCTAGTAATTATATGCGTGAGTCCTACTATGCCGCGTTGAGCGTTGGCAGTCTAAAATTCCATTTATTTCATTGGAGTGCTTTGTCTGCGGGACCTGGTATCATCGCACTTGTTCTGGCCTAAAATTATTTTATTTTTGTCGAGTACAACCTAATCTATTGAAAGATGTAATTTATTTAGTTAAATTTTCATTGAAAATAACAAGTCAACAAATGGAATTTTAATTAGTAAAGATTATATTCTATAAAGAAAATTTTCACTGAAGAAGTAATATTAGTGAGATAGTACATTAAGTGACTAAAATCGTTGAAATTACTGAAAACAGTGGGAAAACAGTGGGAAAGTTTTCGAGAAATCGTCCACTTACAAAGTCGATTTGAAAATAGGTTTTCGTAACAGGAGTTTTTTGAGTGTCTTGCGTTTTAAAAACGAGTTAAAATTCTGTGAAAATGAATCGGTATATATACCTATTGTGTGACACTAACCTTGCGTGTTAAATTTTAAGTAGTAAAACAAGATTTGACCTTGTGATTTCTTGTATATTAAACTCTAATTTTATTATTTTCATAGTTTAATTTGACAATTTTAGTTTTTAGCTTTTAATTGAATTGTTTCCAATTCAAATTATTTAATTTTAGTTCTAACTTTCATGAACTCTTGCTTTTTCTTGTAAATTGTCAATTTTCGGTCAAATCTTCATGTTTTCATGTTATTTCTGTATTTATTTCATGCGGATCTTGTTGTATCTTGTTATTATTTTAGTTTATTTTTATGTTTTTAATTTTATATTTTAATTTTTTCTTTCTCATATTTTGAAGTGGTTAGTTGATGCTTTATGGGCCTGATTTTAAATCTGCGTGTTGTGTTTGCGTGCTGTTTACCGATTCATTTAAACAAAACTCTGTTCTAGCCCAACATATGTATGAATGGAAGTCTAAATTAATTATGATACGTTGTTTAAATATTGCAGTAAATTAAATTGAATTTGAATTTGTGTTGATTTAATTATTTTATTAGTAGTGGGATACCGGCCATCTAGCTAAGAGACCATCTAGCTCACACCCCCCCCCGATAAAAAAATTTTTTCTAAGTTTAAAAGTACAAATTTTTTTAGAACAAAGAAAATGACTCATTCAAGGTCATTGAAACAAAGACCATGACTCATCAAAAAAATTTCAAGGTCACTGAAACAAACACCAAGACTCATTCAAGGTCATTGGATGACTCATCAAAACTTTTCATGGTCATTTAAACAAAGACCATGACTCATTCAAGGTCATTGGATGACTCATCAAAATTTTCAATGTCATTGAAACAAAGACCATGACTCGTTCAAGGTCATTGGATGACTCGTCAAATTTTTTCAAGGTCATTGAAACAAAGACCATGACTCATTCAAGGTCATTGGATGACTCATCAAATTTTTTCAAGGTCATTTAAACAAAGTCCATGACTCATTAAAGGTCATTGGATGACTCATCAAATTTTTTCAAGGTTATTCAAAAGTAGGGCAAGGTCATTGGATGACTCATCATAATTTTTCAAGTAGTATATATGTTGTAAATTTATTTTATTATTATTATTATTATTATTAATATTTTTTTATTATTATAATTAATATTATTATTACTATTATTATTATTATTATTATTATTATTTTTAATAATATTATTATTATTATTAATGTATAAAACTTCTATTATAAGGAAATAATTTTATTATTATTAATATTATTATTAATATGATTATTAATATTATTAATTAATATGATTGCTTATTAATATTGTTTAGTTATATTTATTTTTATTATTATTATAATTATTATTATTATTGTCAAGGTCATTGGATGAGTCTTAATTTTTTTTTTCAAGGTCATTTTAAAGTATGTCAAGGTCATTTATATAGGACATTTTTATATAAATTTACTACTTATTTTTATAAGTAATGTTTTAATGTTTTTTAATTTTAATTTTATTATTATTATAATTTTCTCAAAGTCATAATATTTTTAGTCATTTTAAATATAAATTTACTACTTATTTTTATAAGTGTTGGGCCACAACGTCAACGGCCTTGAAAAATGTTTAAATGGATCAGAAATACATACGCAAAAATAACACGCAATTTAAATACCCACACTAAAACATCAAGTAAACCATATAAAATCTGAGAAATAAAAGAATTAAATATAAAATAATAAACATAAAAAGTAATGTTTTAATGTTTTTTAATTTTAATTTTATTATTATTATAATTTTCTCAAAGTCATAATATTTTTAGTCATTTTAAATATAAATTTACTACTTATTTTTATAAGTAATGTTTTAATATTTATTATTATTATTATTATTATTTTCAATCTTATTGGATGATTCATAATATTATTTCGAGGTCGTTTTAAAGTATGTCAAGGTCATTTAAAATTTCACAAGGTCTTAGTATTTTTAAACATTTTTATATAAATTTACTACTTATTTTTATAAGTAATGTTTTAATGTTTTTTAATTTTAATTTTATTATTATTATAATTTTCTCAAAGTTATTATATTTTTAGTCATTTTTAAATATAAATTTACTACTTATTTTTATAAGTAATGTTTTAATATTTATTATTATTATTATTATTTTCAAGGTTGAGTCATAATATTATTTCAAGGTCATTTAAAAGTAGGTCAATGTCATAGTATTTTTAAACATTTTTAATTTTAATATACTACTTATTTTTTATAAGTAGTGTTTTAATGTTCTTTAATTTTTATTCTATTAGTATAATTATTATTATTATCTTATAAGTAGTGTTTTAATGTTTTTTAATTTTAATTTTATTATTATTATTATTATTATTATTTTTATTATTATTATTATTTTTATTATTATTATTAATATTACAAGTTTTTATTATTATTATTTTCATTATTATTTTATATAAATTTTCAACAAAGTATATAAAATTAATATTGAATAGAAAAAGTTTGTTCAATTGTGGTTCATAGTATACAGGGATAGAACAATTGTAAATGTTTGTAAAAAGTTAAAGAAAAATTCTATATTTTTAAGAAAATATGTGCAAATAAATATCAAAAATAATTATGGCTCAAATGTGTGTGTTAAACCATCGATATGTTACAGTGTTTATGGAAAACCTTTAATGAAAATATGTGTTATTTTTCAACAATTTATGAAATATTTATTTTATGGCTAATAATGTGTATATGTTATATGATAAAAATAGTTCAATATTTATGTAAAGTTTGAGATTGTTAAGAAAAATGTAAATAATTTATGATACACACGTGTTTTTTTATTGAAATATAGGTGTTTGTTTTACCGAAATAAGAAAAACTATGGACATTTTTTAAGAAAATACACGTAATTTATGATTATCATGGGATTAGAATTTGATTAAAGTTGTGAGAAAGTTGTTAAATTTGAGACCTTAAAATAAGACCTTCAGCAAATTGGTAAGAAAATAGTAGTTATTGAGTAATACTTATTAAAATTACCAAAGTTTTATAATTTTTGACAAGTCTTGATAGATCTTTATTAAAATTTGTTAGTACTTTGAATAAGAATTTTTTAAAAAATAAAAAAAGTTTCAACACAGTAGCAAATCGTAAAGAAACTAGTACTTATCAGTTAATTAAATTAACTAAGTTGTAAAATAATTGAAAAAATTTGTTAGATTTTCAAAAATTTTAAGATTGTTAGGTAATTGTTCTAGGTGCTTGTTGAATAAAAATTAATGTATTTTATCAACAGCTCATAGTTTTAATCGTACAATTTCTCTTCATTCCTGGAAATAATCGTAAATATTTAAATTATTCAGAAAATTGTCAATAATAACATAAGTAATGGGTAACATAAATTTTTTAAATACTAATCAATTTTAGTTTTTAATTAAATTACAAATATAATAATAAAATCAAATAAATACTTGAATGCATGAATCGAAAAATTTCTTAGAACTGAACACGTATCGTATATTTTATTCAGATTCCAATAATATCATTAAAATTAACAAAAATCTTATTGTTATATTATGATAACCCTTAAGTCAATGAAAATGTATCGATTTTACTAAGTATGCATCTTTTGACATTGATATCCAACCGAATAAATCACCCTAAAAGTAAGATTCCCCCTCTTGACCTATCGTTTTCCCCTAAAATAATATAAAATTTACTCTCAACCAATCATTTCTCTTTAAATGACAATAACCCCACCTATATTCATTATTTTCATAAAAATCACCGACTTATATCGGTATTCAACCGAATAAATTTCTTGAAATCGCCTTACAATAAAATTCATCTCATGACCAATCATTTCTCCTTAAAAGATCATAAATTCTCTTAACAAATCATTTCTCTTTAATTGACAATATTTCCACTCTCTCAAAAGATTTACACACATATTGATATCTATCTGAACAAATCCCCTAAAAATATTATAAATTCCTCATCTATATTTTCCATTTAGAAAATATTTACCCTTTGAACACAGATATTCAACCAACTCAACCCCTTAAAAATGACAACAAACTTGTTCTTAATCGATTATTTCCTTAAAATATCATAAAATATACTCTTAACCAATCATTTCCATTGAAATAACATTTCCCCTAACTGCACCAATAATATACATATTTTTTAAAAACCTACAAGGTAAAATTTCTTTAGAAATCTATGTTTAACCGACTCTACTCCTTAAAAATTCATCATTCGAATCATATTTACTATATGTATTCAACCAATCAAATTCCCTTAAAATTATCATAAAAATTTGAATTTTACCAATAAAAATAAATTTTCTTTAAAGTATTACAAAATTGTTATCATCATTTTCCATCGAAAATCACCACAATTTTGTTCTGGCAACAATTTCAAGCTATTAAAAAATTCATCAAAAATGACTTAAATCGAATAAAATCTATGTTTTCCACATAAATTAAATTATTGTAAAATCACAAAATATATATCATATTGCTCATTAAAATTAATCAGTAAATCAAGTATAAATTCAATAAAAATTACCAGTCAACCATTAGAGATAATTCAATGATTTTCATAACTATACTGATAACCACACTGAGCATCCCCTTAAAAATCTCTAAATTATACTACTTTTGTGATTGATATCCATGAAATCAATATTAGATTTGAAAATGAAAGTAATTATTGACCCCTTTATTTACACTGTAAAATCAATTAAAATTTTAGGTTTCACTAAAATATTTTTAAAAATTAACTGATTTAATCAACTATTTAAATAGAACATAAAATTATAATTAAAATATCATTTACTATTCAAAATCTATCAGTCAAATTGGATTCTAATTGGTAAATAATTATCTTAAATAGATGTTTCATAAACATTTTGATCCTAAATTTATTTATTTATTTTTTTTTTATTTAAAATAATCCTAAAATCAAGTCTAATCTAATAAATTAGGAAGAAATTAATTGTTTCTAAAATTATAGATTTACCCTAATTTCTTCAATAATTTCATTAAAAACATAATCAAACCTTAAATCCATTAAAATTCAAAAGAAAACCATAAAATTCACAAATATGATTAAAATTTACTAAAATAAATACCTCGTAAAACTAGATATTACTTAAATTATAATAAAATTTCCCTAAAAGCTCTAATTGATTTACATAGCCTAAAATTATTTTATTTTTGTCGAGTACAACCTAATCTATTGAAAGATGTAATTTATTTAGTTAAATTTTCATTGAAAATAACAAGTCAACAAATGGAATTTTAATTAGTAAAGATTATATTCTATAAAGAAAATTTTCACTGAAGAAGTAATATTAGTGAGATAGTACATTAAGTGACTAAAATCGTTGAAATTACTGAAAACAGTGGGATAGCTAAAGATATCTACTAAATAGATGAAATATCAATTGATATCTTAATAACTTACTAGGGTAATATACTTTGAATGGAGAAAATATACATCGAAGAGAAAAATATTCGTTGAAGAGGAAAAAACATTCATTGAATAAAGAAAACATTAATTGAAGAGAGAAAATATTCATTAAAAAGGAAAGCAATCATTAAAGTGAGAAAATATGAATTGAAGCTAACAAATATTCAGTGAATCGAGAATTGCTTATAATAAATTAGTCGGTAAAATTTCTCAATGATGAGATGAAATATCAATTAAATATTGTGAAATACTTGAAATAAATGGTCTGAATTATTCAATGATCAACAAATATACATAAAAGATGAAAATATTTAGTGAAAATCAATTGTACTTTAAGAGTGTATTAATTACTATTATATTAAATTAAAAATTATTAACAATTGAGTAGATTTCATCGGTTAATTACATTTAAATAGGGATATATATTTTTGATGGATACTTATGCGCGGAAGAATAGTTATAAAAACAATGACCTTGACCTACTTTTCAATGGCCTTGAAAAATTATGATGAGTCATCCAATAACCTTGACCTACTTTTGAATGACCTTGAAAAAATTTGATGAGTCATCCAATGACCTTGAATGAGTCATGGTCTTTGTTTCAATGACCTTGAAAATTTTGATGAGTCATCCAGTGGCCTTGAATGAGTCATGGTCTTTGTTTCAGTGACCTTGAAATTTTTGATGAATCATCCAATGACCTTGAATGAGTCATGGTCTTTGTTTCAGTGACCTTGAATGAGTCATTGTCTTTGTTCTAAAAAAATTTGTACTTTTAAACTTAGGAAAAAAAATTTGTGCCGGGGGGGGGTATGTGAGCTAGATGGCCTCTGAGCTAGATGGCCGGTATCCCACTACTTTTATTATATATCTTAACTTTAATAATTATAACTTAAATATAACATGGCATCACAAGCTGGATATTTATCAGATTTGATTTTAATGGAGAAAATTTCAACTCTCGAGAAATATGACAATAATGGCCTTATAAATATAAAATAACATTTGCAGAAGATAAGAAAAATTATTAGAACCAACGCTATAAGATCTATAAATCGATTTCTTTAGAATTTTTTTCAATGAGAAAATACTTACCGAAATATAATATATTGAAGATGAAAAAGTAAGAATTTTCGATTTCGATTTCAGCAGACTAGTTGAAATATGCTTTAAAAAGAGAGCAAAATTCGAAAATTAAGCAATGTTGATCAAGAAAATGGTGATTAAATTATTATCAGTGAAATTATTTTGATTAATAAATGTAAATGATTACTAAATTGATGCAAATTAAGAAATGTTTTATGACGAAGATAAATGTGTAAACTGAATATATTATTTGCTCATTCCATGTTGAAGTAACTCTAAGTATAACAAAAACATTTATATTAATTTTTGATATTAAAGCAAGTAATGATGAACTTAATAATAATTTTAAAATATTTTATTATTCAAAATAATAGTGTGAATATTTTTTTAATTTTGTGTGTAAAATAATGAATACTAATTAAATCTTTAAATTCTATTCAGAGCATCCTTCTAAAATTATTGGCGCTGCAATATTGAGGATATTTTTAACCATTTCTTTGACCTTGCAAGACTTCAAATTTTCAGCAAGCACCTCGTTTAGGATTGGGACTGTTGCCTGTAAAATGAAAAAAAACATGAAACAGTTAATTGAAATTGGTGAAAATATTTTTATATTATACAATAATAGATATAATATATGAAAAGACATATTACTTGAAATTGTTTATGCAAAATAACGATTAAATTAACATATCCAAAACATGTTGATGATCTACATGAATAAATGACATGTAAGAATTAGCAATTCCGATTACGAGGGCTCAACTCTACAAAAGATGGTCCCTGGTTTTAAAATTGATAGTATTTTTCTTAACTTAAATGCTAAGGAATTTTATTATTTTAATGTTACATTACGGAGAAAAACGCTTTTTAAATTTGTTTCGGTGCTTTCCCAGCCCAAATAAATTAATTGCAATAATAAAAAATAGCTTATATCCATAATCATGTTGATTCATAAATTTAATAGATAAACGCACAATTTTAATTTAATAATAAGATAAAAATATTTTATTTATCACAAAAAACCCTTATATTTATTGCTTTGTTTCAATTTCCATTAAAAGTGTAAATTAAAACAGTTTAAATTGAATTTAAAATTTGTGAGAAAATTAAATTATTTTGAAACTACATTTATAAATAATAGATTAATTTTACGTGACTAAAATAATATTATAATCTGAGAATTGATTTATCTAGTGTCTGAACGCCGACCTTAATTGAAGCACGATATTCCAGCGCGCATATTATTTACATTATTTTGTTTAAATTAGCGTAGTTTATCTAGAAGTTCATAAAATTGTATTAATGTGACAAAGTGCAGGTTTGAAATTATTGTTAACAAGAAATAAAATTATATTTTATTATTTTAAAATTTCAGTAGTGTATAAAATAAAATATAAAAATAATTTTTCTACAAAATTAATTGATCTTTAGAAAACATTTTTGATTGCTTACCATTATCATTAAAAATTGCTTTGAAATTTAAAACTCATGAATTATCTTTTAGTTATTATTTTGAATATTATAAATGAGATTAGATATTCTTTATATAATAAACTATTATTTATATATTTGTTGAGGATACCTAAATAATAGAGTAAAATAATTAGTAAACATGTAAAATGATTGGGGGAAACAATCATAAGTGATTAAGATTTGGTTCTGGAGCTTAATAAAAAGGGAATGAAAAAGAAATGTCGAATAACGAGAAGGGAATAAGAGAAAATCAATAAAAACAGACAATTAAATAAAAGAAGGTCATTTATAATTAACAAGTGCAAATTTAGGAAAACAAAAACAAAAGGAAAATTTGCACGTTATTTCAAAAGCTATTTCAAGATAAGGGAAGAAATGTTGTTTGGGAATTCGGGAAAGGGCACCTCTAAAAATGATTTATCTGGACAGCTGTCAGTGATTATGGAGGCCCAAAAGGAATTAGCGTTCAAAGATATCAGAAATTCTATTCGACATCAGTAAGTGTTATTGGATGATGGAGTATAAAAAGGAAGCGCAATTGAAATCAAACACACACAAAAATTAAGAAAAAACTTGCGAAAGACCAAATCTACGAAAGACAAAAATTGCGAGAGACAAGAAATTTGCAGGAGACAAAGAATTACAGAAGACAAAGAAAGATAAAAAGGAATTGAAGAGAAATTTGAAACAGAGATTAGGCAAGGTCAAAGCAAAACAAAGCAACTAAATCAGAGTTACCGATCTCAGAAACCCACCGCAGTAGTCTGGAGATTGTAAAGCCAATTGATCCGAAAAGTGCTATTCTTCCCGAAGGGTCGCAATAAGCACTAAGTGTGATCGATTGATAATTCGTTGTGTCATTTTAAAGTGGAGATAAATCAATAAAGTTTATATCGTTTGGAGTTCGTTACTGTTGTTTAAAGCACGCTTGGAGTCAGATCGACAATAATTTTTATTCGAATTCACCGACAAATCCAACATATTTAAAAGATATTTAAAAAACAGTGATAATAATCTATAAAATAATTATTAGTTGATCTTTTACAATAAAAGATGAATTTCATATATGAAAATTTTTAAAAATCTCGTTGATCCTAAATAATAATTTTTGATATTTAAATATTTTACATTTTGTAATACATCAAACTTCATAGTAAACAGAGAGTTAATATTAATAATAATTTTTAGTTTACATGGAAGAATAAAACTTACTAATAATTTTATAGTGTTAGGTTAACATAGAGGGCATAAAATAAAACAGAAGCAAGGTTAAAATCAATAAAAACGCAAAAAAAATTAAATTGAAAAAATTAATTAATTTTTGAAAATCAATATTGATCGGCGGAAATGGGTATGGTTAAACGCTGAATCACGAGACTCGACGAATCATTTGAGCCGAATTATAAAGGAAGTGAACATAGACGAGTGAAGCAAAAGAAATAAACCCTAAATATAAACTTGAATGAACTTAACATTCTGAAAGTGTGATCATCCATTATGTTATCTGGCTTAACGTAATCAAATAAATTTCTAAAAGAAATTGCAAATATTGTGACTTTTTGTAAATTATTTGACAATCCATAAATTAGTTGTGTTGGGTCTTAGTCATTTGATTTTATCAAAAAAGGAACACGAGGAGTCAGAAATTAACCGACTTAATTAGAAACCAAAACTAGGATAAACATTCCACTAGCAAGGAATGCATATTTTATAATGATCAAACATTTTCATTTTGAGTGAAAAAACAACGTAGCTGACTCGGGTAACTCTGCAGTTCAACACTTACTGCAACGTGTCTAAAAGGGTGAAGTTAGCTTTCATTTTTTTCATTATTGTTTCTTGTGAACCTTTTTGCGGAACGAACGCACATTATATTGCGCCTTTGAAACATTTTTGTTTTTTTATCAAATTTTACTCCATTCACCGAGTAAGTTTTCTGTCAAATATTTTTTTGAATTTTGTAAAAAGACATTTTTCCATTTGCTTGATTTTTGTGTATACAACAGTTTTATTATCTACAGCAAAAATGCACAAAAGAATGATTACTTAGAATTTTGCGCCAATTTAAGTGAAAGCCTTTTATAATAATATCATAATGGGTCAAATATTTCAACAATAGGAAGGTGACCAAAAGTGCCATAGTCAATGAGGCTGACTGAGTGCTATTTTCCTGAATTTCTACTGATTACAGAAAAGGCGTCACCAACTAGATGTTGTTCTGTTTAATGTAAGTAGTGAGGCGAAAAGGGAAAAAGAAACCAGAAAGAAGCACTTTATTACTGCAAACAATTTGATAAAAGCTTATGCACTGTCTCATATTTCATGATTTTCCATAACAAATCGAATTATTAAAATTTACAATTTTACAATATTCTCAGGTAAAGCAAGATTATGTTAAGTAAAGATTATTAAAAGTTTTTATAGGTCTTATACAAGTTGAAATGTATAATTAAATAATAAAATACTTTTTGCAGGTTTTGTGAAAATAATCCAATAAAAAGTTATTTATTTTGTATTTATGTATATAAAAAAAATTAGTTATTGACAATTAAAAAAACTGATGTCTTTTACCACTATTTTTGATAAAAAAGCGCACATTAAAAGGTTCAAAATAAAAATAAATGGAAAATTTAAAATTAATATTTCATTTAATTTAGATAAAATAAAGGTCAATATATTTAAAAATTTTTAAATAAATATTAAAATATTAAATGGTAATTTTAAAAGATTATTTTTATTTTTTTAAATAATGTTTAAAAAGTTTTAAAATTTGTTTTGGCATGCCCATAAAAATACAGTGACCCTTTTATGAAGTTGTACCCCTTTGACTGAGAGCATACATATGTTTAATTATTAGATTTACCACAAAATGATTGCATGTCACATTTCGTAATTTGTGACTTGATCCGACGTGTTTCAACATATCTCCAAGCTCTTCTGGAGTATCCAAAGTCTCAAAAACTCCATTCAAAGAATTTATAAATCTTAGACTATGAGCTTTCATCGCGGAACTCGAAATAATTTCATCTAATGAAGACATGTTTTCAAATCTTTTGAATAATTTTATGTATTCCGGATGAATAGTAAACAGCCTTAACATAATTTTATAAAAATAATTTTATTTCATTAAATAAATTCAGTAGAAAAAATCCAAATGATAAATGTTACAAATATAAAAAATATAATAAATATAAAATGCTGTAAACTTCAAAGTAATCAACAAAACATCAAACTGTAACAGAATAAACCTATGATTTTAAGGCACAGTGTCACAATTGCATAAAGGGTGTTCAAATTTATGTAAGTGGTGAGACACTATTTTCACAATTGGCTTTGGATGCCTCAAAAGTCAAAGCAGAGAATAACAGTTTGTAATGCGCGTGGAATCCTTCTCGCACTGGCAGAATCTTTATTATTCTCCGTTTAAGTATTTATTTCAGAAACTAACGACTATGACTTTTATCTCACAGCATGTTTGTTCCGTTTTAACCTTGAACTATGAGAGTAACTTAACAAATGTTTATTTTTTCGTTTTATCGTATCAGTGTTTTATGAACTGGCGGTGTTTTATTTGAAATTTGATATTGTAAAGGTTTTTGAATTTGGTCTGGTAAATGTAATTTGAATTTAGTTTTGTGAATTAATAATAAAAGTCTGACAGTACTTTTAATTTTGTTTCATAGTTTTAAATTACTATTTCTACGTATTAAGAATAATTATGGTTTTAAATCAAAAAATTAAACAGTTGTTGGAAAAATTGCTATTTCAGGATTATTGCTAATTATCAATTATAGCTAATGATTAAGGAAACCACAAAACACCCAACTGTGTTGCATTTACAGAAGCAGAATGATTGATTGGTTATACCACAAAAAATCAACATACGATGAACCCCAACGACTCGATTTTTTGATGCCAGGAACCCGATCGGAATAATTAATAAAAGTACAGAAATTAACCAGTAATCCTGATAAATTTAAAAGTAAAATTTATTAAAAGAAAATTCATTACTAAAACGTTTAAATATTTCAATAAATTATTTATCTGTTCCTCGGAAATTCGTTTTAGTTGCCACGTCTTTTTCCTTTTGAAAGAAATCTAAATTTTTGAAATTGATTGATTCTATAATTATTGATTTTATAGAGGCTTTGAAAATTTATTAAAATCATTGCCATGTTCAATGGCATTGATGATTAGGATTTTGTCTACTTCTGAAATTCTATAAAAATATTAATTTTAAGCTTAAGTTAATAAAAACTTACGTTTTCCGTTTTTGTGTCAACTACACATTTGAAGGTGGTTCGGGTTAATTTTTGGTGTTGGTTAGAAGAGATTTGAAGATTATTTGATGAAAAGGTTATAGTTTTCAAACTACAGCTGAATGAGATTGTACTAAGAGAATGAAAATTAAACCAATAGATTGATTATCATTTGACAAAGATAGACGGATAGAAGTAATAGATTGTAATATTGTGACGTTGACGGGTGAATTTGAAAAATTGAATTTTGTAGAAAATAAAAGTTTGGCTTGCAACGTTTTGTTTTTCTGATGACTTACTCATGTTCTATGCTAAATATATACTTTAATATAAACATGTAAAAAGAACTATTGTATGGATGATGGGCAGAGTGATGTGTGTTGAGTGGTTACTCGTTTGTTGCATGAAACCGGTTGCAGAGGCTGGGTAGACTACGAATAAGCGCATTTAGGTTCAAGCTGAATTGAAAGAAAATCAGGGAATGAAAAATTTGTCCAATCTCGTAGGGTAGCTGTTATTACTGTCAATGTAACAAAATTTTAAAGAGAAAGAGCCATATGTATGTAATATATTCACATATGCTAGCACATCGACGCCCTTATAGTACAAAACAATATTATAATGCATTATACTAATACTGCTTCATCCAATTCATTAGTTTGCCCTTAAGATGCAGAATAGAGTAATGACAGAAAAAAACCCAGTATTATCACACTGTTTTCTTTTAATATGTAGATTTTAATCAAGTAGGATTTCTATACCAATATTAAAATTTCCACTAGTGATAAAAGCTTGCAAAATATGCCTTATTCGTTTATTCAATTTTATTTTGTATATTTTAAACATAAGTTATAAAATGACCATTTTATTGTTTAAACAACCAATAAATTTACATAACTGAAAGAACAATAAAAACAAAAAATAACATTCCAGTGAATTCTTATTTCAATGTTATTAGAAGGTCTTAATGAATTTGAGATCTTGTTTTTGCACGCTTCATAAATTTTTGCATTTAATAAAATTCTAATCTAAATTCCAATATATTGTCTATTTTAATTGAATATTTTAATCTGAATAACATTTATTATACAAGTTGACGCGTATAATTCAACTTGATTACAAAATTAATAACTGAAAATTATGAAAATAACCATTTTAATGTCAATTTAAATTTTTAGGAATACATATATGAAAATTTTTGGATTTATTTCTAAAAATGAAAATGAGATTAATCATATATATATATATATATATATATATATATATATATAACTATAATATTGTAATATATACTGATGTTGTTCATCTGGACTATTCCACATTTTGAGATTAATTATATATATATATATATATATAAATAATTAAATAAATTTGGCAACGATTTAATTAAAAGATAACGCCAATATAAAACTTTTCGTACGATATATTTCGATAGCATAGCTATCATCTTCAGGTACTCAAGACCAACTAAAAATATTATGAATTAACATTTAATTTAAACAAATTATTTTTTATTAATTTAATTTTTTAATAAATAAATATTTATAAAATATATTCAATTCACTTTTAATTAATTTAAAATTTTCACTTATATTCTAATTTTTAAAAAATTAATGTAATTTAAAATTTAAAATTATTTTAATAATATTAAAAAACAAACATGATTTAACTTACGTAAACTATTTAAAAACATTCGTAGTCACAGCACTTTGCACATTAATCTTTGGATCCAATGACCTTATCAGCAATGCTTCACATATCACGCGTTCCCAATAATTATTAAAACTTAAGTTTTAATATTAAAAGTTGAAAATATTTATGCAATTTTTATTGTGTTGTGTTTGTGTTAAATTTAATTTTTCTTCTAATTTCTCACTTTCTAAAGCAAAAGTTATTATTCATTCGAACAAGTTACATCTTCACACTAGTATAAATATAAGTTTATAATATAAGTTTATTGATTTTTAAAAAAATATTAAAGTTGTTATTCAGTTGAAACAAGTGTTTGATATTTGTCACATCAAACAAAGGTACTTGTAAAATTTTAAAAGTTTGCAGAACAATAGGATGGATGTTAAACAATCACATTTATTTTATTTGTTTAAATTTTACTATAGAAATTCAAGGTATCTGAATGTTATGGTCTATAGAATAAGACGAAAATAATATTTTCTTAAAAATATGTAAATTATGATAACATCTTGAGAGTTTAACCATTTATCTTATGTAATGTATATTTTGTCCGTGTCTCAATGTATTATACTTTTCTGTAATCAAAAGGTTTCCGGAATCGGTGTAATTTTTTCTTGTAACAATCAAACATTTGTGTTTTGAAAGAGAAATTTCTCCAAAGCATTTTACCTCTGTCATTTTAAGTGTTTTTAAATTCATTATGTATATCAAAGGTAAAATAATTAGTTAATTAATGATGTTATAATGACATAATGGACTAACTAAATGTGAAACTTTTTGATGTAAATGTCGGAAATAAAAGTGAAAACTTTTAAAATATAAATGTTGATTAACATAATGAGAGAGCTTCTTTTAAAAGAAATATTTTGATCACAGTAACATGTTATAATAATTTACATATTATCAAAATAAAACAAACGATACAAAAATTTTACGTAAACAATTATTAAAATATAATTTATAAAAAATTAAATAAAGAAAGCTAAATATAGAATAAAAAAATCAAAACAAAACATACCTTTGAAAAATCTTTTGACCGAGTTTGATTTTATCCTCTTTAGTTGACACTATCTCGCTCCATTCTTTCCAAAGAATTTCTTTATCTTCTATCGAGATACTCATTTTTAAAAATTTAGTGAAAAATGATTATATTATTTAAGTGCAAATATAAATATCACTGAACATTTACAGCTTCGTTATTGGTGTTTAATTTTAGATAAATTATTTGGATTTATGGTGTTATTCATTTAAACAACTGTAATGGTAAAATTTATTTAATTAAATCGGTTTTTTTTGGGTCGTGGATAATAGAGATCAGGAGATGTCGCTATCTAGAATTTTTCATTTTAATATGATTGCGTGTATGAAAATAATTAATTTTAATTATATAAAAATGGAAATTAAAAAGCATAATTTTAATTATAAAGTAGAAATATGTTTGTCTAAAGCAGCAAAATCTCGTGAACGTTTATTCGTGAGTTCATGTGTCATGAAATTTGGACAAGTTTACATATTTGAAATTTTAGTTCCCAACGTCAATTTTATCTTAAGATTTAAAGGCTTCATAATGAAGCTTTGAAATAAATATTCAACTCGTCCAAAGATATGGTTATGACTTTATTAAATTGGCAGTCAATGAAGTCATGATTGTCATTGCTGAAAATGAATTTAATTGTGAAATTATACATTGCCACCAACGTTGAAACTTAAACAAAATTATTATGTACCTCCAAATGTTGAAATATCCGCACTATGAATAAATAATTTGTGATGATTTGATTTAGTGAAATTTATGTATACACAATAATAATAGTGAAATTTAATATTAAGCAAAAGATTGCAATATTACTTTCAAAACTTATTTTCTTTTATAATCTTTCCTTCATCATTGAAACTTATGACCAAAATTAAAAATTTCAATGTCATTCGAAAATCCGTAAGAATAATTAATTAACGAAAAATTTGCTGTAGATATAATCCTTTTTTACGCGGTCACTTTCGACAATTTTGAAATAACATGAAAAAAATATTGTTTATTTATATTTATATATATGAAAGTACAATCTTTTCCTAAATCTTTTCTAATATCTTGAATTTGGTGTCCATCCGACTAAGCTTAATTGTGTAATTGTAATGTAGTTTGATATATATCTGTTATCTTAGCTTGAGACTTCTGCGTTATCCTAACCTTTAACCTCTTAAATAATTCATATCAAAACTCATGTCAATTTAAAAAGTAGTAATGGCATTTGACAGGTTTTCGATCCAAATACTAACAACAGGAGTAAACTGTAAATAATTTTATACAAATAGAAGATTGCTATTTTACGAGAATGTCGGTAGTTATGTTCGCAAGTACAGAAAAACATTTGCTTTTGTTGGTTTTTTTCATACATTATTTTATCAAAAAAAATTTATAATTCAGTTTGGCATTTTTCCATGACAGATAATTACCGTTTGTAAAGCTGTTTCCATGGCTGATGTACGCGTTTATATGCATTGCGCAATTGTTGAATGGACAAAAAATTATAACCAAACTCTTCATGTTAATATGGTCACGATCATTCCTTTGTTGCGCACTACATAAGTCGGTAGGTGTTAGAGTAAAAATGAAGAGATGCCATTGATAGATATTTTTGATTCTTTCATTTCAAGAATATCATATCAGATATTAAATTAAAATATTAAGTAATAATAATAATAAAAATAATAATAATATTATACTTTTTTGTTTTTTTTTTTTTTTTTTTTTTTTTTTTTTTTTTTTTTTTTTTTTTTTTTTTTTTTTTTTTTTTTTTTTTTTTTTTTTTTTTTTTTTTTTTTTTTTTTTTTTTTTTTTTTTTTTTTTTTTTTTTTTTTTTTTTTTTTTTTTTTTTTTTTTTTTTTTTTTTTTTTTTTTTTTTTTTTTTTTTTTTTTTTTTTTTTTTTTTTTTTTTTTTTTTTTTTTTATACTTTTTTGTTTTTCACTTCTGATTTCTTTTTATTTATAAAAGACATTGTATTTTGCACAAAATTTTGACTATGAATCAGAATTTTTTATGAAAAAGGCTGTGCCGAAAATTCGTGAATACCATAAATAAATCTGATTCATAGTCAAATTTTGTAGAAAATACAATGTCTTTAATAAATAATAATAATAAATTTCATCAATGGATGTATATATGAACACATTCTAATTAAGCTTAATGGGAAAATTTAATGATTAAAATAAAAAATTGTTTAAATTCACTAAATAAAGATAAAAAATTTATTAAATAAAATTTAAATATAAAATTGTTTAAAGTAAAAATTGAGAATAAATTTATTATTCTCGGCATCCTTCTAATATTATGGGTGCTGCTAAAGTCAGAACAAATTTAACCGCTTCTTTTGCTTCTTTGGATTTTAAATTTTCTACCAAAATTTCTTGCAATACTGGAACAGTAGCCTAAATGAAAAAAATATAAATTACATTTTTTGAAACAAATAAATATCATAATTAATATTATAAATTATAACTTGTGATTAATTCTGTAATTTTTTGTTAATATTTCCTTTTCCTTTGGCATTACTGCGTGATAACATTTCACAAAAAATATTTTTGTATAATATTGTTTGATTTTAATCTAATTTGTTTTTCGTTACAAGACATACAAAAATTGAAATTAGTAGAAAACCAATTAATCCAACATTTAAGAGCTTTAAAATTAAAAAAATCTTAGTTCAAAAAACAATTATTTTATTATCGAAAATTCTTTCATTTATTTAATTAATATATACTTTGCAGTATATGCTTATCTTACTAATGTTTAAACAAAATGTTCATAATCTTTAAGTACTTTTAGAAGCTGTTATACTAAAATCTTGTAGTGGATTTTTGGATTAGCAGCAAGTACGGAACGATATAAACCACTTGCGCATAAACTATAAATACATTATAAATTTTAAAAAATGCATTTTATATAAAGTAAATCTTATATATATATATATATATATATATATATGTACAGGGCCGGCCATAGACTTTTTGCTGCTACATACAAGATATTTTTGGCCGCCCTAACACGAGTAGAATTAAGTAAAATAACAAAAAACACAAATTTGCTAATTATTCATTTGTAAATATTCAAAATCAATGTACATTTACATCCATGTGACCGGGCTTTCATAAATACTACATTCATAAATACTACAGTTACCCTGTATAGTTTATCAATTAGCTATATCGTACTGTGAGCGTTTAAGCAAATCATTTTTTCCCGCCCACACCAAATAAGCGTGAACAAGCCTCCTCTAGTCCTCTTTGATGTTCCGAGATTATTCTTTTTATTATTTTTTCACACGATATATTTTTTTTAATTCGAAAATTGTTTTACAATTTTTACATGGAAGTATTAAAATTACGAGGGACGCATTCGGCCGCCTGCTCTGCCTGTACGTAAAGTCGGCCCTGTATATATATATATATATATGAATGCTTAGAAAATATTGAACATGCCAAGTTTCACTTATTATCTACGATTTTAATTTTCTTTCAACACATAGTTTGATTAAAAAGGTGTAGTTAATATGTTTAAAATTTATACTTGGATAATATATAATTGAAACATACGCGAAAAAATTGTTTTGATCTAGTCTTACAATTATAAATATGACAATTAATGAATTAGACATTTTTTTTATCAAATCTAAATTTTCTCGAATTTTTTTAACATTACTCTTAATGGATCGGAGTTAATCTCCATAGCGTCCTTCTGTCGGCGTTGGTCAGTCGAGTCAACTTATAATTTCAATATTTTACCTTTGTCATTATTGAAATCGAAGGAATTTTACCGCGAAATGATCAAACGTTACACTCCTCAATTTATGACTGACTCCAACATGTTTTAGCATATCTCCAAGTTCTTCTGCATTGTCCAATGTTTCAAAAACTCCATTCAAAGAGTTCATGAATCTTAGAGCGTGTGCTTTTAATTCGGTTGATTGAATAATTTCATCCAATGAATTCATTCCATCAAATCGTCGGAACAATTTAATAAAATCAGGATGCGCCGCAAATAATCTACAATTAATTATTGATCAAATAATAATTTTAACAAAAAAAATGCAACACATCCAATAGAGATGATAAATAAAATAACCTTCTAAATAAAATTTGCCCTAATAGAATTTTCTTTTCCTTGTTTGGCACTAATTCGGTCCATTCTTTCCATAAAATCTCTCTTGAGCCAGCAGTAAGGGTCATTTTAAAATTAATAGAATTTTGAATATTGATGCATGATTTGAATAACAAATGATGAGTGTGCGTTGTAAACCAATTGTGTGCATCCAATCAATTTTATCCAATCATCATGTGACTTTATCTCTTTTATCATTTTTGTATCAATTGTTAAAAATTATTGAAATTTAATAATAATTTGGTTAAAGATGTTTTTATCAGTTCAATATTCTTTTCTATGTTAGCGAATTTAATCAGTTGAAATTTTACATTAACTTTTATATAATTTATCAAACCTAAAGATCGACTAAAGGAAAATTTCAATTATAGAAAGAAAAAATTAATATTGAATTCTTTCTAAACATTTTTAGTCACTAAATCAAGAGTTCAAAATCACAAATCTAGGATTCTTCTTTACTAAAATATAACAATATCCAAAATTCAAAACTGATAAGACGCCATGATAATAAAACAAATTTGGGAAGCCAGTTGTGCGTTATGACATAGTGCTCCCAGCCTTTTCATCTCTGCGAACTGATCAACGTTTTATAATTTTACTACGGCTCACTGGTGGGGGACATGTTATTGTTTATATTTTCGATTAATTGTATTTAATAATTTTAATTTAACTGTATTTAATGGTGCCATCAAAATAAAATACGATAACAAAAGAATATGAATATTAAGTGATTTAAAATTTTATTTCATTAATACGCTAAATCAGTGAGAACCCTGGGCTTGTTTCTATACAACGAGACGGTTCCATCTTGGGGTAATAGGGGACAATGACACCCGAAGTGTGTTGTTTATCACTAGATTATTCCTTTGTCTTGTTTTGGTTGCTGTCATCACAGTAAATAAAATAGAAATAATTTAATGCTCCTTGGGCGGCCCTGTACTGCCATGCGGCCCGTTGGTTGGGAACCACTGCTCTAGGCAATATATAATTATGGTGGCCCATATTGTTTATGATAAACTTAAAAATTTACACCCTGTTAATTGTTATATATATATATATATATATATATATATATTTTTTTTTTTTTTTTATATATATATATATATATATATATATGTGTGTGTGTGTGTGTGCGTGCAGTTGCGATGTACATGTAGTGAAAATAAAGTTATATTATAAACCGCAGCAGTACACCTGTTCTTTCCAACTACTAAAGGTATGCAAAGTTTAAAATTTTGTAGAAATAACTTTCAATAAAAAAATAAATAATAAAAATAACTGTCCTGACATTTGCTCAATAGACAATAACACAAATAAAACAAATTCAAAATAATTTAATATTATAAAAAACTTATAGTGCTACTTTACTTGTTTTAGTTTCAGCGAAATTGTCTTTTATTACATTATAATTTTTGTATTGTAAGTTACTATTTGTAACAAATCCAAGAACACGATTAATGCGAATCAAAAATTGTAACGGTTTTGAAATTTTAAAGGAAAAAAAAATTTTTGGTGCTCGTAGCATCTTTTGTATTGTCGTAAAATAATTATTGTGGCGTCTAATTCCCTCGAATTTCTTAAATAATTTTTATCATTCTTATCATTACTGTGATTTTTACGCATGATTTCTTAACCTGCGTGACGCATGACCATCATCATCATCAAAATGGTTATGGGTCTTGATCCCATCGGGTTCATACCCTGTAACGATTTTTTTTTGTTGATGACCTTAAGATGCATCACCAGGGTAAATCTTTCTGTTTTCACGGTCTTCGACCATCTCCAAACCCCGTCAGTTCTTATTATTTAAATGGTGACTTTCACTGTTGATTGACCCTTGCAATGCTGACCCAGTTGAGCTTTATTACTCTGTTGGTGACTACTGTTGTTACATTCAATACGGTCATCAATGTAATTGATTTCATAGCGATTCACCTTTGTGAATAAATCATTTTGATCAACTATAAAATTAGTAATATAAAATTAGCTATATACTAGGATGTGGCAATGTAGCAGGCCGATCGAGCCAAATCCATGATTGTGCGTTGTCTGTAGACTGCCAAGTAACTCTATCAAAAGTCGTACTCTTAAAGAGACAATATGAGAAAATGAGTGCTGTCCAGAGCACTCAAGGTAAAAATTTGAAAGTAAGCTTGCGACTTCCTTAATACGACGGTATTAAGACTATTTCTAGTTAAGAAAACGTATATATATATATATATATATATATAATCACTCTCTCGTATGCGCTACCCTTGCGGCTTTCACTAACAAATTCAAAAAATTCTACTGATAATTTGATTATAATCTAAATCAAAATATGCGTTATTTAAAATAAATAAAAATTTAGTTTTGCCGTTCATGTTATGTACTATTTAATCTAAGTGTTCTAAAACTTCAAACGTTTGATTGACAGTTAATATAAACAAAAACAACATAAAATATTAACATTTTTCTCATGAAAGATCTTTAGAAACAAGGTTAACCGTGTTTATATGTCACTTTAATCAAATAATAAAATAAAATTTAAAATATAAAAAACATTTTTAATGATAGAACTTCAAAATTTTTATCCCTCCAATGACATAATTCTGAACTCCTAAGAAAATTAAATTCACATGCACTATAAGTACTTGTCGATCTTTATTAAAAGTTTTAAAATTTAATTGAATATTTAATATATATTAAAATTCAAATTCACTAAACTTGAATTAGTAGTCTTATTTCGAGTTTACACCCGAGGCTTTCTCTTGGTACTCACAAAATTCGGGCTTTGTGCCCTTGTAGTTTTGCTACTTATGGAATTTTATTTTTTAAATTTACAAAATTATTTTTTAATTTAAGTAATTATATCTGAATTTGAAACAAAATTTATGGAGTTTACTAAGTTTGCCTTCAATTTTATCACATTTCTAAACTTGACATTAAATGTCCTAGTCATGCTGGAAGTTTGCGTTTAGCAAAAATGTAACTTAGTTTTTCTTTTCGTATTGAACGTCAGTTTGTGAGTTTTGTAAATGACGGCAATAAAAATTGTAAAACTTTAAATTTTATCTTATAAATTAATTATCATTGTGATGAAACTATTATATGCACAGTCAGGACCTGTAATAGTATATCAAATTCGGAGAGGAAATCAAAAATGAGATTTTTTAATTAGTTTAACTGCCTGAACCAATGTGAAAAATTATTCGTTATATCGTTTTTTGACAAAAATAAAGATATTACTAACCCAAGGGGTGGCGATGAGGGAAAATCAACCTTATTAAAATAAATCCTGGATCCGTCCTTGAACAAAATTATAAAAATTTAAAAAATTCAATATTTCAAGGGGGAAAGATAAACAATCGAGAAGATTTTGGGTTTCAAAAATCATAGTTTTCTTTATTTCAAATAAATCTTTATGAAGGCATATGAAAGAATACTTGAAATTTTTATTAATTATAGATACAATAGCATAATGTAGATAGATTTAATTATGAAAAGAAGATCCTGTACAAATATCAATTTTTAAATACTAGTAAATAACGAAAAGAAATAAAAATAAAATGAGACATCTATCAATAAGGTGAGAATCGTTGGTAACTTGAACTGTTTCTGTACACAGCTGGTCCTCCGGGATTATTTGTCAAGGCATAGGTCATCCCGATCCGGTTGAGGAAATTCGGATCAGTTCCTGAAACTGCTCCAGTCAAGTCGGGTATGTAACCCAGTGCTGAACAATCTCTAAATATATTATACTGTTATATTATTTGCTCCTGGAATACGTTTTCTCATATTCCACAAACATACTCATGCAAAACATAAGAAATTAGCACAAATATGTTATAAAATAATCTTTACACATTTACACCTAACTACGGGAATTTACTAAAGAAATAAATAACAATGAAAATGATTGTTATTATAAAATATTATCTAGATTAATTTTAATATAAATGAAATTCAGAAAATTATCAAATAGAAATACAATAAATAAAAATTAGTTTAAATTAAAAAAAATTTTTAAATTTGGAATGACAAAAATAATGCTGAAAGAAAAATATTTTAAAAGCATATTAAAAATTTATTTATTTAAATTAACAAGTGGCAATTAAAAAAATATTCCTATTATTTATAATGAAATTTGGATATTTGTATATTATACTAATTTCTTTAAAATATAATTTTAAAATGACTTTTAAACCGTACCCTGTTTGCATATTTGTGCTATTAGGATTTCCTAATTGGCCCAATGTTGCAGCAGTTGCGGAGTTTTGAAATCCTGGAATAGTTGATATTCCTCTAAACATTCCTGCAGCAGCATATGGGTTGATAGCAGTCATATTAAACGGCTAAATAAAAAAAATATTTAATTCCTTAAATTGTTTACAGGATTTCATAATATTTAACTAAATATATTTTGACATTTAATGTTCTACTACTTACAAAAGCTGCTTGTAATCTCTGATCTGCTGCAGCTACAGCATAGCTAGCAGCCAATAGAGCTGTTGGATCAGCAAATAATATAGGCTGGTATGGCAATCCGAATCCGGGTGCAAGAGTTTTTAAGGCTGCTTGGTGTGGAAGTAGTGTTGGCATCATTGTCCTCATTCCTCTCATAGCCAATGCCGCTGCACAAAATTCTATAACACTTAAAATTTCACATGAAAATTTGTTTACCAGAATTTTCTACTTTCTTC
This sequence comes from Schmidtea mediterranea, assembly GCA_022537955.1. Lineage (NCBI taxonomy): Eukaryota > Metazoa > Platyhelminthes > Tricladida > Dugesiidae > Schmidtea > Schmidtea mediterranea. The sequence continues at coordinate 18,552 of JAKGRZ010000048.1, read as the reverse complement.
TTAGTTATAACTCTCGCTGTAGCATTATTTATCTAAATTATAATAGATTGCCATTTAAGTTACTTTCCAATTAGAAATACTAGCAAAAATAATTCCAAAAACATTCCAATTAAAAAAAATAGAACTTATTTATTCCATTTCATTTCATTATTAATATTGTCAATGGATGCCATCATGCAGCAAAGATAACGCTAATAAACACTATATGCAAACTGGTGCATTGCGTCAGACTTAGAAAGAAATAACTTCTCATAGATAAATTTGTTTAATTATTAAATAATTTTAAAATCTTATTAAAAGGAAAAAAATTAACAACACTTCCTCTTGCAAATTATTGGTAATATAAAGTAATAGAAAGGATATTAAAAGTAAGAGTAATAATAATAAAAATAATAATAATAATAATAATAATAATAATAATAATAATAATAACATTTTTTATTTTAATTAAAAGTAAATACCTATTTTTTTAAATATAATCGCTGTATTAATTTTAGAAAGAAACTTATGATATTAAGTTATAAATAATAAATAATATAAAATTAAACAGAAGTAAATTTTAATAAGTTTACCACAATTTCCAATAATATCACAATGGTCACTAGCTATAGCGTATTAGAATACACAAATTTATAAAAAGAAGTTGAGAAGTTCTGTTGATTTTAATAAAATTAAAAAGTAACCAATCATCTAAAAAGTCTAATAAATAATTTTGAAAAAATATATTTCAGGAAATTTGTGATTTATTTAGAATTCTACATATCTAATTATAATAAATATTATTATTATTATTATTATTATTATTATTATTATTATTATTATTATTATTATTATTATTATTAAAAGATTATTGTAATAGTCTGTTCCATCAAAGAAACGCTTAATGTTTGTTGAGAAAAATAAACATTCACACAAGTTCTGAAAATAATGCTCGGACTCCAAACATTAGCATAAACGATCCAATATAAAAAACTAGCTCTAGATGTGGAAAACTTACATATGAAATGATTAAGATCATTTTTTTTAACAAGATTTGTTACTAGCGATATGGATATTAGGTCCATGTTAGCAGTAAAAACTACAAAAAAGTAATATCATCTTTTTGTCAAATTCAAATTTTAAATGACAGAAATGTCAAAAAAATATGCTTTGTAGTTTCTGTCAAAATATGAGTAAAATTTATTTTAACCTCAATTTTTCTTCCTTCAACAATTGTGCCATTGAGATTTTCTCTGGCTTTCTCTGCCTCTTCAATTGTAGAGAAAGTGACAAATCCAAATCCCTGAAATAAATTTTCCATTAAAATGTAATGAGCATAAAAACCTTTCGCCGCTTACCTTTGACCCACGCTCATTAAATATTATCTCCACGTCTAAAATTGAGCCATATGGCTAAAGAAGAAACGTTGAAAACCGTATTTATTATAGTAATATAATACAAACCCCCAAAAGTTGTCTCAAATCAGATTCTCTGAATCGAAATGGGATATTTGAAATATGAAGACGTTTAGGAGATCCCAAAGTATTTGGTGTTAAAGGAGTTGGATTCTCTGTAGTAGCTTCAGATTTTTCAACAGCCGAACTTGTGCATTCTTCAATTTTCTGTGGAACCATCTAAACTTTCAAATTGTTTCTCATTTTTTGTTAATAAAATAATTCTTTTTCTTACCGAAGTCGTTACATTGGAAGTCGGCAAAGATAATGAAACATTTTGAGTGGAAGGGTTTGTAATAGTTGGATTGACTCCGAGGCTGGTTATCGCAGATTTTGCTTGATCAAAATTAATGAGTCCAAAAGGATCTCCAAGGGTTGCTTGTTGATATCCTAACGGAAATCCGGTAAACTGAAACATCGGCGCTGCGGAAAACAACGAAGAAGCCATATCGAGTGAAGCTGCCGATGACATTGAAGAAAGACCCCACTGGGTTTTTGATTGCTTGGAATCGGTTCCATTTTCTGTCGGCTGTTGGAAATTCAAACTAGCCGATGAGGGATAAAATCCCCCTCCATTATCGGACGAGAGCATCTTTAATTTAACACGGAAATATTAATTCCCAGATTCATTAAATAAAAAATACTCACTAATTTGTTCATTGACAATGATGCTTGTGGCCACATGAAATTCATTTTTCATCAATTGTAAACGATTCTTCAAAGAATGCAATACTTAACAAAATAATTTCCCAAATATTACAGAAACGGAATATCGATGACTAATCTTGTTATTAGGAATGATTTGATTTGTGTTCCCCGTGCAAATCCAATCTTCGATGCTTATCATGATGTGTGCATTAGATTCTGGCATTTTGTAAATGGTGCAACAAATTTCCCCGATTTCTCTCCAGGTGTGTGTGCTGAGCGAGTGTGTTTCGAATATATGCATGTATGCATGTGCGAGTGTGTATTTACCGGGCTGGTTTTAAGCACACATCAATAGGTGCTTTTGGAATATTTTCCAGCTAAGCAAATGCATTCGATTTATTTTTTCCTCGATTTTTGCATTTTATTGGCATCCCATATGTGATTGTTGCTTTGATTAGGGGAAATTAATTCGTGAAACGAGCACGTATTTAAAGTAACGGTATTTTTTATTGCAGCTACACAAGATATAATTATAAAATACATTATTTCTCTATTTCCTAGAAGCAGAAAAATAGTTTTCGATAAGTACAATTTGTAAATTCCTAGATTAATTTTTATTATATTAATCAATATTCGATTATAAATTACTTTTTCGATAATGTTAATTTTACAGGTGTTTCAATTAAATAATGATAATTATTTTTAAAATTATTCAACAATTACATAATTTTCAGACTCGATTTTATAGATATAAATTATTTGATAAATATGATAATTTCAATCGAAAATTATTAATTATAACTATTGAAAATTGAAAAAATAAATATTAATAAAATCTGTTTTATTTTTCTGTTTATTTTCTGTGCACATTCTAAAATAAAATTTTAGGCATACATATATAAAATTAATACAGAAAAATTAAAATTATTTACGAAACCGTTTGAAATTTCATCATTTTTGAACAGTAAGAATTATTTACATAAATGTAATAATAACACAATTTTTAGGAATAAAAAAATTTTTAGGTATTTTAAAATCAACTATTGATAAGAATAATTACAAATTTTTTGAATTTTTCAAAAAGAAAAAATAATGCCTTGAATGATTAATACTAAGAAGAATATTAAAAATAAATAAAAAATGTTTAAGAATTTTCGTAGGACAAAGAAAACTCAAGTGGGAAATTAAAAAAAACAAACCAGTTAGAAAACATTTACTAATTATTTTAAAGATGATGGTAAATTTTCTGAAAGGAAAATTTACAAATGCAAAATTAGTAAAGTTCGAAATGAACAGTAAATAGTGTCATTGGACTAAATTGACTTTGTATGTACAGATAATGAATAAGCAAAGAAAGACAGGGGAGCAGAATGTTTCTTCAAGATAAATTTGAAACGGTCCTCATTACCTGCTGTTTTCAATTTTTCAACATCTATTGCTGTCACTGGGAAAAATTGGAAAGTTTGTAAAAAAGTTTATTATGAAGCTTCTGGTAAAGGAAACAATTTTAATAACACTTCGAAATTTCGAATTACATACATAAATACGAATGACAAGATAATCAAGGAACTAAAAAAAATAACAAAACTTTTGAAAAATTTCTCAGCAATTTGACTTTAAAAAAGGTCGAATATAAAATGGCTGGATAAATGCACCCAACAGATTTGCTTTTTCGCCAAATGGCATCAGATAAGGGCTTTTATGACATTGAATAAGAGATTATCAATTGAACTTATATAATTTATTGCTAGAGTTTTTGAAATTTTTAAAGTTATTAATTTTAATATAACTATTTTATGATGAATTTTCATTTTATAATAAATGCAAAATATTTTGTATAAAATTGAAATTTATTAACAATAAAAGTGAGAGTTGTCTGTGAAATAAAATCTTACTAAATATTGATCTTATCTTACTTGCCTGGAATATTAGTAAAAATGACAAGTTTTCGATATAATCAATATCGATTGCATATCACAATTATAATTGATTTGATTTTTATTAACACGAATACACAGGATTCAGTATTTAAGAATTGCAACTCAAGACTAATTACACATAGTGAGTAATAATCCAAATTAGTGATCATTAAACTGTCTCTTCACTCATACTTCCTCGATATACTTGTATCAATCGATTGGTTATTTTAATTTACTCTTTGATTTTTTTAATGCAATACTGTGATACTGTTTTTCAAATTTTATAATTTTCTTAAAATATTTCTGTATTTTTCATTTGTTCTCTCCATTTGTGTTTCTTCGTTTTTAGGTAGTTATTTAATGACTCTAATTCCAATGTTGTTTTCGTTCATCTTTTTGCAATTTAGTGTTCTTAATTAAAATTATTTTTTTCATTATTATTTTGGTTTGTATTGTTGTTATTTTTATTATTTTTGTTTTTAATTTTAAGAATGCTAATTTGCTTTCAAATGAAAATATAAAAAAAATATAATAAATTGGCAACTTATTATGGGTAGAATTAAAAGATCGATAAAAAAATTAAATTAAAAATCTTTTAAAGATATTGAAAAATCATTTCAAATAAAAATCCTTTTAAGAACTGTTGTTTCCGAAAAGCTTATATTTCGTGTTACATTTTAGTTCAACTAATTCGCAACCTTCTCAAAATTAACCGATACACAACGAATTTTCATATTTTTTAATACAAAAATTAAGAATATCCTAAATATACATAAACAGAAACCCAATGGAAAAATAATTCAATTGCTTTAGTGTTCAATATTCATTTGGACCAAAACGGACACGTTTGATAGTGAAACCATTGCATAGTTACATAGTTTTTAAGGCACTGCTATGTGATGTCCTGCTATGAGATTATGTTATTGTCCTGGTGGGCTTGAACAGTTGGTAGAACACGTATCTGCCATATATCGATATTTTGCTGTGATTTCAGTGTGCCCTCCACACGTCGTAATGATATGATGTTGTTGTTATGGAAGGTCCCCAACACCATAACATTTCCACTACCTTCTTAAACGATTGGTTTGGAAATTGCTGCAGTCACACAGGCATCGATAGAGGTCAAGGCGTTGTTTAGTTTGTATGTGATACAATGGTGTCTTATCACAAAACATGACTTTACGCCAGTCATCTTAAGTCCAATTTTCATGATTTTCAAGGAGGCCACATTGACGAGTTAGTTGTGTAATAAATGGCTTTTTCTTTGATATTTAAGAGCTAACACCATTTTGTTCTAGAACCCTCATATTATAATTAATCATAATTCAGTGAATCTCTATTTAGCATTCTGAGCGTACATTTATCTAATATATTACATGTATCGGTTAAATTTTCAGAGTTTGTATTGGCATGCATTTTTTCATAGAAGGGATATCCAATTGAAAGGTGAACAAGATATTTTAAAAATCTTTCATATTTTTTTGTTTATTTAAATGAATGAAGATGAGAACGAAAAATTAATAAAGGGAAATTTAATCATCAACTTTAATTTACTAGTTTGTTACTATTATCTTTTTTTATTCACAACAAGCATAGAGAAATCATTAGCGAATTCATCTATAATTCGTGATTTATTCCTGTATACTTGCTTGCTGTTAACATAATATACTAGTGGTTTCCAAAATTTCTGTTCCTCTTCCTCCTACAAATTTGATTTCTTTTTAAAATGAGATTTTGATAGGCATAATTTTAATCTCGCCATTTCTATTTTCTGAAATACTTTCGCTATTGTCCGATAGTGGTCTTCCAAAATTTTTAAAAAATTACGATGTCATCTAGATCAGTGTTTCTCAACAAAAAACGTGCGGCGAACCAGCAAACAATCTATATTTTTACCGCGGACCACTAATACTAATTGTTGATTATATTTTGCAGGAATACAAAATATTTAATGTACTATTAAATACATATATTTCAGTTGTAAAATTCACATAAAGTTTACAAAAAATAAACAATATATTTACACAAAAAATGTACATAAAAGAATAACAATAAATATTGCAAAATACATACAATAATATTATAATAAAGAAGTACAACACAAAAGTAATCTTAAAATTATACAATATCACAGAAAATAGACAATATATAAATAATTTTATTTTTAAAATGATCATATAGAATAAAAAAATTAGAGAAAAATCACATTTAAATGAATAAATTCCACAAATAAAGAAATCATCAATGAGATGGCTGCTGATTTTTTACATTGCATAAACTTTCGATTCTGGGAGCTATATTTGTTATAACTAGGTGTAAAGCTGGGCAAATTTCCAAATTATTTCTTTGCTTGGTTTTTATAAGCGTCATTGTGGAGAATGCAGATTTACTCAAATATGTTGTTGAAAATGGTAGCAACATTCTCATTGCTTTTGTATGTAAATCTGCATACTCACTTTTAACTTGAATCCAAAATTGAATTTTATCTTTCGAGTTAAATTGTAATTTTAGTGAAGAGTCGCAAATTAACTCTACTAATTTTTCCTCTTTCGAATCAGTCAAGCCATTATTTCCACGTTCGACAAATGGGTTTATAATCCACATATTTCCCTTTCGCGAATCATCTTTCTGTGAAAAGTAGTCTTTGAATGCGTAAGAAATCGCTGCTAGATGTTCAGAAATAATATTTGATAAAGACTCGGTATTCAAACTTTCATGATTGCTTATAATTTTTTCCAAAAAGTCGCTGAAGTCATTTAAGTCAATGCTTTATTTAAAAATATTTGTAAATCCGATCAATTTCTCCTCCGCTGCTATCCATGAAACCACAATCTCAACAATGTTCCAATCATCTTGCTTCATAACGCTAATTACTTCAAAAAGTTTATTGGTACTACTTTTTATATTTTTTGTTGAATATAAATGTCCATTATCATCTATTAATCTTTTTCTCATATTAACAATTATTGCGTCCATTAGTTTTTGGCAAATTTTACTTGTAGAATCGGTGTGTTTTAAATTAACGAGTTCTGTAGGAAAGTGGATTTGACCTATTGGACCATCCTCCTGTTGGGCTATAAGCCATAATTTAAACAAAAGGTGAAAAATTGTATAAATTAAAACAAAATAATTAATGAGGTTTGGAAATTGTTAAAATGGCTGCTATAACATAAGCACGCACCGCAAACAGAAATTAAAAATAAAATAAAACATTAATTAAAATAAAAATAAAGAATAACATAATTAATTAAAATAAATAATTAATAAATTTCGCACGCAATGCACATAGAAAAAATATAGTAAAAATACAAAACCGCCTATAACCTTGCAAAATAAGGTTTAGAAAATACACAGGCGGAAGAGGCGACCAGAATAAAAATAAAAATCAGCAAAAATAAAAAATGTAAATTTAAAGGAAATTAATATTAAAAATTAAGAAAAATAAATAAGAAAATAGAAAAACATTAAAATAAATAAAAGCCATTAAAAACCCGAAAAAATGGCCAAAAAAGATTTGAAATTAGCTGATTGGTCGCACACACATACGAAAACAGTATAAATATAACAGCCATTTTCATAATAGTTAACCTTTAAAAACCTTTGAAATTTTATTTGAATTTTTGAACTTTGAAAACTTTCGGATTGTAAGTGATTATTTTGAATTGTACATGCATTTTCTTAAATACATTTATATGATAAAGTTTTTAATTGTTATTTGATTTATGATCATGGATGGCTGCGATACTCTTTAGTATCTGCGACAGGTACCCTTAATTTTAATTATTTATATGTACCTTAATTTTGTGGAAGGTGGCGGGGCAGGATTCAATTTCCTCAGTTAGTTTTGAGGAATGTTGATGTGCTGCCTTGTCGCTAACTACCCTTCGGTGTCTGCCTAGTCCGGTCAGTTCTCGTTACACTGATCGCGGGGTAGGACTCCGTCGTAATTCACCGTGGCGGCCATTGCGAGTTGGTCGGAGCGGTGCGGAATTAATCTGTGGGAAGATTGGTAGAGTTAAGGAAATATCATTCGAATGAATGTTTAAGTAGGCATATTATATGTTTTTTAAACCCTGTCGAACTTTATTATATTGACGGTAGCGACTAGGTTAAGTATAGGAACCAATAAATAAACCAGTGAAATTAGTGCTTTTCTGTGACTAAATCGAATAAACGATATTTTTATGAAGGACGAACTGTAAATACGAAACCTAAACTAAATTTTAAATCAATAATTGACCGGGGCATCAGGATTTTTATTTTTTCCCAACGGATTTTGATTTTGACCAGTTTTAACGTTTAATAAGACATAACGGCAATTAATATTAATCGTAGATTGATGGGGACTGAGAATGTTTGAGAATTGTTATTAAACATTAATTTTATATTATATTTATTAATTATTAATCTCTATTATACTTAAATTGTTATGATTATACAACATTTATGATAAGAAACCCTTCGCCATTTAGCTTCTTTCAATTTTCGAGAAAGTCATACAGAAAACCCCTCTCTTCAAAACTATTCAACAACTCCTTCAAATCTATCGGGATGAAATCAGGATACAAAATACCCAAGTTATCTCCTCAACCAAATACCCTGAATAACCATCTTGATTATAGTCTATGTCAACGGAAATATAACAAGCTATTCGCGGACCACAAACGCACGCTCGGCACGTGGTTCGCTCCCGAATCGGTAAAGGTCCTGCAAGATAAAATACACCGGCTGTCTAGATGCCGAGAAGACTTGATAGCAGAAATTCGGGCTCAACGGATCGTCATTAACGATCAGAGCGCCGTCCTGATAGCTTCCTTCACTGAAGTAGAATTCACAAAGCGGCTAGCCGGTCGTGACCTGGCGGTGAAGCTAAATCTGATACCCGCAGATCACCTCTCCGAAAGAAATCCAGTTGGCCAAGCTCAAACGCCTAGAACTAGCAAAAAACACCACCCAAGTAAAAATAGTCGTCGCCGTGAACGACGCCGAGTCGAAGGAATCACGCTGCTGAATAACGCAGCACAAGCGCTCGAAGAAGCCGCCGCACTAGTCGCCGATCAACATCCGGAGTTCGTAAAAACGGACGAAAATCGACAAAACCCAGTAAAACCGGCAGAGTCCATCCCGCAAGTCTGTGCCGACGAATCAGACGACATGCAAATACGCATGGATATTTCGCTAGCTGCAATTCCCACAACTATAACTGAGGAGAAATCGCCGACTCTCGCAGGTTGCTGGATGGACGATTTCGGAGATGAATTGTGTCATTCCTTCACCCAGGTCGGAACTACACCATTCAAACCCCTCCGGAACAAACGAAAATTCCTTGTCGATATCGACGAGTGAAAATCAGATTATAATAAAAGCTGACTCCATCCGTATAACACTGACTATAAATTTATGTACTGATTATATTTTATTTTAATTTCTTTTTGTAAATTTGGTACCTTTTAATAAAAGTAGAATTTTGTAATTATTATTGACTTTAGTATTTTTTGATTTTTCTGCTTAAATAAATTGCGGATCAATGTTTGAAGTTCGGTATGAGTATAGTATGATGTTGATAAAGCCTTATACATGCATGAAGTATGATGGGAAAGTTTTATTTAGCTCAGAAAGCCGAAACGGAGAAATTATAATTATCATAGAAGTAGATTTTAAGCCTTCATAATGAGTATTTTAGCAATTAAAGAACAATAGCGAATAAAAGATAAAATATAAATCTTAAGAGAATTTTATTTTCCCTTAAATTAACAAGGAGATTATGCAAAGCTTAAAAAACGGCTGATCTAACAGCGATTTTAATAATTTATATAGGAGTTTAAATTTTCACGTGTTATTTAGAGAAAATTTTTCAAATTTAAAACAAGTTTCTAGGTTAATAATATTAATTTAATTTTAGTAATTCAGGGAATTAAATCAAAGGGCTTAGATAATTAGAGGAATTGGATCTTAGAAACGCATTGGTAAAAAGTTACCTTCGTAAATTTCTTAAATTACAACATGTAAGTTTTCTTGATTTATTAGCTAAAGTAAAGTTGTTTTAAAATTGAATTGTTGTATAAGGAATAGGTTACCCAGTATCACAGAATCACACTTTAAACTACATTGTACGCTAATATTTATCAACGAGTTAAATGAGACCCCGAGGAAACTTTACTCCGGACGTATACAAAAGATTGACTGTGACAGATGGGGAAGTGCGTGTCAATATCGAGAGAATTAGAGGAGTGAAATAGACGTAAGTCCTTCTATCGGCCGTCAGGAACCCGAAAGCGAGATTATCACAAGGAGTAGTCTTGGAAACGGGGCTCACCTGCTTGTGGACTCTCGGCTGCTGTATACAGTACCAACATGAGCTCGCTCATGGGTATACAGTGGTAAGGTCAAAATAGTGGGGCGTCTGAGTGAGATAGGAATTACCCTAGAAAAGTCAAGAGTTGGTTGAGGAAGTAGATTAAAATAAATGAGCGCAGATTAAAACAAAATTAATTCTACCCAGTACGCCAACACTCCATACAGTCCAAACCTTGCCCCAAGTGATTTTTATCTCTTCATGTATATCAAGAAACATTTGCGTTGCAAACAGTATACAAATACTAAAGATCCGAGGAAGAAATGAAGAGTTTCCTCTGTGATCAGTCCTCGAATTTTTTCAAAAATGCATTCTCTGAACTGATCCAGCGCTGTGTGAATGTAAATGTCTCTTATGATGAAAAATGATGTCTATACATGTTATATGCTATTGTGTAAAAGTTTGGTGTTTCCATTCAATTGATTTCCTACTTATTGCACGTACTTTTTGGACACACCACGTATGTACTTAAATTTAATTCTTATTCAATTTGTATGCACAAACATTTGTCAAAGATTTCAAAAAATTCAAGAAACAATATATTATTATAATATAACAAAATAAAGCTTGTGACCACAGTTGCGGATACTTTTTTAAAAACACAAATCAAATTGAAAATTGTTGTAAAGACAAAGGCATGCTGCTGTGCAATTTTTGAATTTTCTATTCGATTGTTTAAATTCAAATTTTTTTTGCATTTGGTAATACTAGTAGTCAGTTCGTGCGAATTTTTGGTAATTACAGCCGGTTCTTACAAACCTAAAAAAAGTTTAACAAACGGTTCGCATGAACCGGCTGAATACCACCACCACTAACTAAAACCACATTCAGTTAAATAATCGTTTTTTATCGATTATTTTATCGTCGCCCTGAAAGTTATTTGATTTTTATAACTTGTCTCAAATTGCACAAATAAACAGTGAAAACATTTATTATAATTAACTATATTACTAATAAACATATCATTCAACACGCTCACGTTAACGCTAGTTTTATGGATTCTTCTTAATGAGCGGCGCAAATTTTTACAGATTTGCTCCAAGGGCACAGTATATTTTAACAGGTCTTTTTCACGAGTAGTTATTTTTTAAAAGTCATGCAATGTTAAATATTTGGGTATATTTCTTAAATACTAATTTGCACCACTGTTAGATTTAAAAAGTTGGTGATAAAAATATATCATAATAACCATTAATAAATGTTTAAAAATCCTCTAGTTAAAAGATTGCAACAAAAAAATAATAGGTTTTTTAATATGCTTTTTTAATTGCAGTTTTGATTATTAAGTATATATGTGCTGGTGACACTGTGATGTACAGTTACCTCGTGAAAAAATCAAATGCGAGCCCCGATGGCAATTGTACACGCTAGCGTAAATGAATAGCCTATAAAATGTCTTTTTAAAAAATTTCCCCATGGAGCATGGACTCTAGAAAGAGAAGTACTTTGCAAGTTGTGTATCGGCTGTGGGCCGGAAAAGAAAATAAATTTACCATATGAGTTGAATAAGTCTCGATGCATAAAGATTGTTGGCTTTAAACTTTTATTTGGCATACCACATTCGTTTGGTCAAATCCGACAATGAGAATTCACAAAAAATCGTCATGAACTAATCATTAATTCATCCGGCATTCACAAAATCATAATAAATATTTCGCCAATTCATCTGGCATTAGTTTACAATATCATAATCAGTATTCCATTAATTCATCTGGCATTAGTTTACAATATCATAATCACACGCTAACTATCAGCCGTCATGCTTAGACACAACACTTATCACTGCTCTCAGCCGGTTGTGTACATCAATGAAAATTAAGATTTTAAATCAATACTGAAAACAAGATTGAAATCTGTCAAAATACATCAGTATATATACCTATGATTTGGCCTTAACCTTGCGTGTTAATTTTATTGCGATTAAACAAAATTCGACCTTGAAATTATTTGTGTTATTAAATTTTCATTAATTTCTTAATTTAAATTGGTAATTTATTTTTAACATTTTTAATTAAATTTTTTCAGCCAAAAATATTTTGTTTTTATTTATTTAATTGATTAATTTTTACTTTTATATAAATGGTTATTTTACGGTCAAATTTTCTTGTTATTATGTTATTTTATATGTAGATTTCGTGCGGTTCTTGATGCATTTTGTATTTATTTTATTTTACTTTTATGTTTATGATTTTATATTTATTTATATTCTCTCAGATGTTAACGTGTTTAATTGGTGTTGTATATTGTATTTTAAGTTATCTTGGTGCTGGGTTTTTGTGCTGTATTACTGATGCATTCAAACAATTCTCAAGGCTATTTGTGTGCTGGCCCAACACAAGGTTATTTATTTAACAAGAACACCTGTAAAATTGTAAATTTCGTTTGTCGCTTCTGTGTGTGCGATAGTTTTGTTGGGTTGATTTGTGTGCGCACAAAGATTCGAGTTCTATTAGATTTGTGGTTTTTGATTTTGTGAATTGATTTTATATTGGTTGAATTATATGTTTGGTTTTTCGATTGAATTTTGTAATTTATGTCATTTTTTGATCGGATCAAGATTTGTTTCTTAATGTACAGTTTTTATGATATTTTGAATTTGTCGAATTTTGGATTGAATGCGAATTGATTATTTTGGAATTCGTTTGAGTTTTCTAATATATTTGTCGATTTTAGACTTCATTTTTCCTTTTATGAATAAATTCAATCTTAACTGCTTCACAAGTTATTGGACACGTTAAATGGTTGTACTCGAAGAATTGATATGTATTTATTAGTAATGACAATGAACGATGCTATAAAGATGCCCTTGGTAAATTTTATTCTATTGCTGAAACAATCGCAACTTCAATGGATTTGGCTGGAAGAGATTTGACCGATTATTTAATAGAAATTCTGGAAGAACTATAGCCGAAAGCGAAAATGTCCTAGATATTAAAGAAAAATTGTGTTATATAGCTCTTGATTTTGAACAAGAAAAGCAAACTGCAGCCTTTTCATCGTCACTTCAAAAGAGTTATGAACTTCCAGATGGACAAGATATTACTATGAGAAATGAAAGATTAAACAACCGAATTCAAAAACTCTGACAACATTGATGACAAGGAACTGTGGCGTTGTGAATGAAAAAAGTGCAAGGCATGACTTAATTCACAAGCAGATGAAATTACTTTTTGAAGTTTGAGTTCACAATCACACAGTAGCTCTTGGACAATTTGAGGTTGAAAGAGCTCGTACAACATGAAAAAGAGAGCTAAAACAATTGAAGAAGCAAGTTCATTTACTTCCAAAACGTCCGACTTTATCACGAGATGTACGAAAACATTGGCAAATGGCTGGAACAAATGATCAACATGAAATCAAGGTTTATTATCTGACACAGGCAAAGCGTCCGTGTCAACCGAGATAATCTGATCTTCTTTGCAGTGGACGAGGATTTTGATTTCCTTTCCAGATGCCAACATTGATTGGTGAGAGAACATTGCGAGTATTCCCGAATGGATTTGATCAATTTTATCCGACACAGTGGAGAAGTGTTTCCTAAAACCTACGAATTTTGCTCGTATACCATTTTGTTCGACCACGTACACACACACACACACACAAATATGTATGTGTGTGTGAGTGTGAGACCGCAGTATTATATTGCATTTCCAAAGTGGTCCGCGAGATCATTTTAATTGGACAGGCCTGCAATAATCAATACATATGGACTTAGTCTATGATCAGAACAGCCAGGAAAATCCATCCACAGGGAATTTTTGAAGTACTGAAACAGATATAAAATCAATATAATGGTCAATTCCTGCTATAAAACCCAGCTGAAAAGACTGTTGTTGAATTCTCATCAAGAGATATAAGAAGAAGAATTTGCATGTGTGAACTATTGCTGAAATATTTATGCAAACTATGAACTGGTTTTTATTATTTATGTATAATTAATCTATTGAATAGAAGATAACTAATGACTTTAACAACTTTTTTGATAATATCTCTGGTAATAAGCAAGATATTTTAATAAGTTATTCCTCAATTGAAAGATCTATTTATTAATTGATCATGAAAAGTTATTTAAAGCTGCTATCTAGAGTTGTTAGAGAAAATGACATTTGAAATTTGTTTTTCCCGCCTTAAAACGTGAAAAATCACAAAGTCGTTTTAAAATTGGGAAGGATTAGCTGGGATTTCATTAAGAACAGCTTCGTAACCCCAATACACCTACATAACAGGAATGTTATTCCTTTTCTGGTGTCATTTATATATAACCCATGTTTGGTTGAGGGGACCCTTTATACAATAATATCTGTCCTTTATTAAAATTCTAATAATATAATAATACATGTTATAAAATTGTAAACTACTCATAAAATTGGTTATGCTTTTCAGTTTTTCAGAGTTCAATTGTTAATGATGATTTGTATTCCAGAGTTCATATATATTTAGAAGTAAAATTTGTATTTTCATCAACGTTTATACAAGATTTATACAGTATCAAATTTATAAGTTTTTTCTTTTTGACTACTAGCTTATTTTTTCAAGGTTATTTAATTAGAATTTTTTTACTATTATAATATTTTATAATCTATTGATTTTTTTAGAATACACAAAAATGTTTAAATTAATTTAAACAAAAGCTGCAATTTGGTCAAAATTCTATTTTTGACTGAAATATACTTTTTCAATTAAAAAGTGATTATAATAATTATATTCCAATGAAAAATAATTTTCTTTATAAGTCGAACTAAAATTTCGAAACTTCTTTTCTGTTTATTACTATATTTTTTTATACTTAAATTTATAAGTAGTATATATAAATATATTAAAAATTATTGATTTTTTTTATTTTTGTTAATTTGCTAAAATGATTTTAATAAATTGCTGGCTCGAATATGAAATATGTGTATTTCAAGTACCAGTTATTTTAATTAAAACGAAATAACATTAGCCCTGTTTTGTTGTCGGAAGCTCCATAAGTCATGATTTATGGCAGAGACTTGTCCATAAAATATTAGAATGTCTGTAAAATAGAAAACATTGAAGGAAACAGTAGAAGAAATTTAGAACCAATGTTAAATTTAAAGTACATTAATAGAAAAAAGACGTGTTAGTCATTGAAATCTTAACTTCTGTTAGAAGACATTAAAGATTATATAAGAAAATCATTAAAACGATAAAAGTCACAAAAAATTTAACCATGGTCTTTTAGATATAGAAAACTAATAGACATTACTTTCAACACCAAGCCAGAGAAAAAGAAAAAATTATTACAGATTAGTAAAATGTAAACCAAGTGGTGTTTAATATAGGAACAAATTAGTAAGTCATTAATTAAAAATTCGTCGAAAAATTATAACATTATTTACGGCTCAACTTATGTTGTAAGATTATCTAACAACGCCACCCTTCATTGGGTTTGGGAGCTGAGGTTGCAACGTTCTACCGAATTCATAATCACGGCCCATCTATTTTGCATTACATCTAATATTTTTCGCATGTTAATATTCGAAATTTGAAGTTGACATTTTAATGAATGCAACTGAGAATCAGAATGCAATGTATTTCCATTATTATAACAATTTAGTCGTTTTGCAAAAGTCTCTGTGCTATCGAATCATTAGAGGTGAAATGTACATTGCAAAATTCTACAGTTGATGATGAAAAATGATAAGTTCATCTAGAAATTTTAGGTACAAAGAACCTTGCAAATTTCATGGCATCAGATTTCAATGTTGGAGAGATTTTACACCTTCAGGCAAACAGATTTCTCATATTTAAACACGCATCCAATGAAATTTAAACATGCTTAAATATTATCACCCAACAAACATTTCGGCATCAATCATATTTTACACAACAAATGAATAATTCAATCATTACATAGTTCTATAATTATATTGTCTTAATTGTTGATATTGTTACTATTAATATTGTTATTATTATTGTTGTTATTATTATTATTATTATTATTATTATTATTATTATTATTAATAATAATAATAATAATAATAATAATAATAATAATAATAATATGCTTTCATGGAATCGATCGTATAACTATTATTAAGAAGCCGTAGTTAAATATTATATTTATAAATAAATATATTTTCATTTTATTATAATTTATATATATGCATATATATATAGCAATAATATGTAATGTTTGATATATATGATGGATAATCACAGCCTAAATTGGGAAAAATCTTATTAACATATTGTTTCCATATTCACTGAATTATGAATATTATTTTCCAAATATTTTTTCCGTTTCATTTCCAAAAATGTTTTGTATGCGTCCCGTTCTTCAAAAATCTCATTGACAAATATGCGGGGTAAGAGAATGTTCAGATGATAAAATCGCTGCATAATCAGCACTTCCGTAACCATAGATGGAACATCCGATGAACATGACAATTGGGAGCCGCTATTATGAAAACAAAAATCCAAAAGAAGTCCCATACTTACCAGCAGTAAGATGCAGCCAGTTCCAAGAAGATCGTAACGAGTTTTGAAGTAAACCCCTATGAAAATGAAAATGGATCCCGAAACCACCATTATTGAGCAGATGCAGTAAATTGAAATTCTTAAAAGATTTTTGAATTGTGCTCGGGAAATTATTGATTTTTTCTTGGGAGTTTTAAATATTACTTGTTTCATTGGAATCAAAATTTAATAAAAATAATATCAGCAGTTTATTTTCATGGAAACACATCCGTTTTCACTTCATAAATCCCAAAGACTAGGTTCAATAAGTGTAAAAATCCAATAATTCCCTGAGCAAAAAAAAATTACAACTAATAATTTTTCAATTGTAATAATATAAAAATCCAATCTGAATATTACAAATTTTTCTCTCCCTTTTTATTCATTTTAGGTTGTGTTGGAAACATCTCTGTTTTTATTCATCAATTGAGATGCTAAATATGTAACAATTTCAGTTTATTTTTTATCATAAAAAAATAAACAATAAATATTATTTTTTGTTTTTTGTATATAAATTTGAAAAAAAAATTATTATAATTATTTTTTATTAAATAAATTTTTTTATTGAAAATCTTTTTATTAGTAAAAATTCTAATTTTCAATGAAGTGTATTATTATTTATTTTTTAAGAATTTTTTAACAGTTTTTATCAATAAGAAAAATGTCAGAAAATTTATCTCACGTCGATCGAGTCATTATTTTGCACATTTATTAGGGAAAATACAAACAGACTAGTATAGAAAGTCTTTCATTTTATAATTTCATTTTTCGACAGAAAATTTAGTTTTTTTTCTCCCCTTTCTCGTTGATTTTCATTGGATAAGAAAAATGTGTGTATATTTTAAATTTTGAAATGTGCTGCTTATCCCAAATCCAATTATGATAGATAAATGACACAATTTTGAATGGATTTTTCAAGAAAATAACAATGCCTATTGTTAATAATAAACGGGCATTTATCAGAATCAATGTCGGTGGGAAAATCTTTCTGCTTCAATGGAGTGCAGTGCAAAGATTTCACAATTCTAGATTGGAACAGCTTTGTCGAGCAGTGACTTTGGAGGAAATTTTGAGATTATGTGATGAATACGATGCAAAAACTGGAGAGTGCTTTTTTGATAGACATCCAAAATCGTTTGAAAATATTTGGAATTTATTGCAAAATGGTAGGTTTTATTTTGACACAGAATTCTGTGCTTCTTATGTGCTAGAGGAATTGAAATATTGGGGAATTTCCATAAACTATTTGTCTTATTGTTGTCGATACAATTTCGACAGACGAAAAGAATTAATTGATGAAGAAAATGAAAAAGTCCGAAACATTATGTATAGATTGAAAATAACCAAAAGTAAATCAAAGGCAAAATTTGGTAAATGTCGTTCAAAATTATGGAATATAATGGAACATCCAGAAACTTCAATATTATCAAGAGTAAGTATAACTATAATTAATTTATTAAGTACATATATGAAAACATTAATAGTGTTTGTGAAAAATAATTTAATCTATTATTAATCCAATTAATATTGTCTATTTTTAAAATAATAATAATAATAATAATAATAATAATAATAATAATAATAATAATAATAATAATAATAATAATAATAATAATAATAATAATAATAATAATAATAATAATAATAATAATAATAATAATAATAGTAATAATAATAGTAATAATAAAATAATAATAAGCAAAAATTATAAATTTAT
>JAKGRZ010000047.1:150000-153896 GCA_022537955.1 Schmidtea mediterranea | reverse complement strand
ATAATTATGTTACGTAATAAATTTTTTTAAATTCTATTTAAAAAATTTCATAACACCATAATTAAATGAAAATAAGGAATATTCAAACAAATTCTCTAATAAAAATCATATTTCAAATTGTATCAAGATATAAAACTTTATTTTTTAAAAACTAAAAATTATTATCATTTACTTAAAATAATTTTTATAAAATAAAATACATAATTCAATTTAAATTTTTTAATAAAAATGTTTAACAAACAACGTTATAACAAACATTTAATATGCAAAACTATATTTTATTATATAAATACGCTCAAAATCAGTGTGAACTGACAACTTTGAACATTAATTATATAATTTAAAGATATTATCAACAACGCCCCACAATCCTCAAAAACTCGAGCGCAAAAATCACCAACTAGAGCTTGAGATTTATAAATAACTTTACAGGACGTCGAAACAATCCTAAACTGATTTTTTTTACATGACAAGTAGTGAAGGCAATCCGGATAATATTCGGTATAATCCAGCCAGATATTTGATTTTCATCCTGACTTTTAAGATTTTTTTTATTGAATATAGAATCTATGTAATGGCGTTTGGAAAAGTACTAAAAAGGGCAATATCAAAAATAGTAAGCATATTAAATTCAAAAATATTTGTTTTGCTGACGTATTTAATTATTTAATTTAAATTTATTCAATTTTTAAAGATCAGAGTTTAGTTTACTTTAAATCAAATAAAAGGTATATATGAATTTTGTTATAATTAATTAAAAATATACATATTAGTTTGTAATTTTAAGGGATATAATAATGTTTCAAAAACATTGGAGGTTTAGATTCATTTTGATAAAAAATGACTGTAAGGCGACATGTAGAAAATGTGGTACTAATATCAAATGCAAGGGATCTTCTACACTACACTCATTAATAATTTGAAAACACATCAAATTTTTATCAAGAATGAAGTCGAAACTAGAAATGTGATCCAATCTCCAAAAGTTGTAAATTCACGACAAATTTTAAATTTTGTTAATAGAGAAAGCTTAAGTTGACAAAGCACTAACCTTAGAGATTTACCTAATGCCAAACCAACACAAAAATCATGAGAATTTACCACTCAGTCTCTTTAATAATATACAAAAAAGATTTAGAATATCTATTTTAAGTTGTAACGCAACCATAGAATAATCACTTTTCGTAAATTGACAAACTTGGATGATAAATGCCACGCATGAAATACTCACTATATTTCGTTTCTAATTAAATTCACAAAAGCTCTCAGATGTAGTTTAAAGATCAGTTTCAGTCGCTTCGCTGAATATTTCAGTTTGATAGTCTTATTCTTTCCGCTGAAAAAGCAAATCCAAAAAATGCAATCGAAGATATATTATTTGCTAAAAATTATTTATGAAAAAGAATTTTAATTTTTTATTCTATAAAATTTGTTTTTAATTTTATTTGATTGAAAGTGTTTATTTTGACAAATTAAATTGTTTTTATTTTAATACATTTAGAAGATGATTATTATTAGTAAATTTGTTTTAAATATTCCTAGGTTTGATAAGTTATTGATGTGATTTCTAGCCCGATGAAGAATGATAACTGTCGATATATATATATATATATATATATATATATATACAATTAGTATGGTTAAAACCGCTTGGTCAAAAGTTAGCTGTAATACCATAAAAAATTGTTTTAGGCATGCTGGTTTCGGCGAAGTGGTTGAAGGAATGGCAATAAATGAAAATTTTTCATCTGATATAGAGGAATATTTTGAAAAGCTACACTCGTTTACTGATTTTGTTAATGCTCAAGAAAATTTAGTAACAGAAAATGTCACTGAACAGGAAGTAGAATTAAATTTATAGCTATCTGATACATCAGATAACAATCAATGTCATAAAGCATTTGAGTGCATGCAACAAGTAGTTCTTTTTTATTCAAATCAGGATAAAACTGACCATTTACAAGAAAGTTTAATAGCAACGGAATCAGATTTGGAGAAGATTTTACTCAAGAAAAAAACCAAGCAGCGGAAAATAACTGAGTTTATTTAAAAAAATAAATGTGCTGATTAGTAAAGTTTTATTTGATATTTTTTAAAATTATCCTAATAAAAAGGTATCTGTTAAAGAGAAGTATCGGTTATAGAGAACATTTTTTCAAGTCCCAAAAATATTCTCTTTAAGCGGTATCTACTGTATATATATATATATATATATATATATCAATTTTCTCAATTTTCTCAATTTAATGACAAATTAGGTCTAGGCAGGTTAATATATTTTAATTATAATAAATTTGTTTTTTGAGAGATACGAATAAGAATGGAACTCATGAATAATTAATTAACAGACAACTATAAACTATGTTATTTACAGAGGTGTTGAAAAGTATTTTCAATGAAATTATATTTCTAAAAAAAATCATTCGAATCCATTTAAAGTCTACATGCAAAACATTGACATTTCATCGGCTTTGCCATTCAATGTTTACCAAGTCTGTTGTTTTAATGAGGCTAGGAAACTGATGGAAAGTTTAAAGAAAAACAGTTATGTAACGCTTTAAAAAATGTTACATTAAACAATTACAATAATTGGTTTGCATAAAATAGCATTTTCCTCCGTAAAATTAAGTGATTATCAACCGTAAATAGAAATGCGAATATTTTCTACATCGCTACGAACTATAAATAGAATTTACAAATCAGTAGAAAGAATTTATTCCTCTTTCAATTTTACAGAAATATGCTGATTTTGTTTTAATTGATGAAATGGAGTTGAAGAAATTAATAGTTAGAGCAGCGAGATCGTACAGAATTTTTTATTAACAAGTGGTTGTTTTACTCTTACTATATATATAATTTGGTAGGAAATTTAAGTTTCTCTTCTAGGGAGATCATCTGACAATTTGTCATTCAAAAGAACTTTTTATATAATTCAAGGTTTAAATTCTGTGTTTTCAAACTTTTCTATATAAACCTAAAACTACCATCTTAGCACCAAAGAGGCGTTTTCTATCTGATTTTTTAGATGAAAGGCTAATAATTAAAGTAACAGTGTTTGTTGTGTCCTGTTATTTTATTCTTTATAAAATTTTATACATCATTTTTATCTTGACCCAATAGTTCCTTTTCAATTTGAACAAAAAGCAAGAGCCATTTTTTATTTTCATTACATTACAATAAGCGACATAAAATATTCTTTAAACTTAATTTGTATTACTGTTTCTTCTGTTTGTAAATTATAGAATTTTTTTCACTATATTCTTTGTTTTTTCAGTTTTCTGCATTTATTTTTTTAAATATTTTTTGCCTTTTTTATCTCAATTTTTGGACGAAAATAACAAGCATAATAATGGTATGTTTTTGTTTGATTTAGTTAAACAATTAAAATAAAGTTGACTTACCAAAATGTGATTCCTTGGTATCATTAATTGTATAAAAGAACAAAGTTATCTTTCAGAGATTAAGTTTGCTTTGCATCAATTAAACTGTAATTAATCATGTAACTAGTGTGGAAAATGCAGATATATGTATATATAAAGGCTCTATGATTTTTTGTAAAAAAAATAGTATGGATTAAGTGTATTAAGTGAAGAATTTAGTCTACGAAAAGCTCGAAATTAATACAAAGTCTCTAGAGTTTTTGTCGGTAACTATTACGATCCCACTAAATAAAGCCAGATAGAATCTAACTGGATTGGTACGATTAAAAAAAATTTGATTGTATTATTTTGGTATAAAATAAAAAATAACAAAATTTAAAAAAATTACGCCGGACATTTGTTTGATTACAATAAAAAGTATCGCTATAAATTTTGAATGGAACTAGGGAGGCAACAGGGAAAAGCCTACGGCTTAAAATCCTCAATAAGACCATTTCAATGCATTATAATAATAAA